>JAUTXW010005412.1:0-138585 GCA_030620095.1 Kuschelorhynchus macadamiae
AGTACTTGATTTCGATTTTGTATTTGGGTAACTACCAATTTCTTGAAAAAAAAGTTTTTATTTTTCTTGTTTAAGTACTTAAGTATTTCTTGTTTTTGATTTTGTATTTTGGTATTATTATCTACCAACAAATTTAGACTGTTTTGTTTTAATAAAAGGTTCGGTGTTCTCCTACTAATACGTTTTTACTGATTTTTTTAGCCTAGATATTTCGAAGATAACACAAAATACTTATTTCGTATACACTTTTTCATAAGTGATAGGTTGCACAATTTAGCTATTAAGTCCATTGTCATAAAATTATTCCAGAACAAAAATGTATTAAGTCCAATATAAGAGCTAAAAACAAAAAAAATCAAAAATCTTATTGGTTGCTAGAAGCAAGCATGGACGGCATATTTATATTTCCAAAACTCATTTAAATCAAGTTCAAACTCTTTGCATAACATTCATAAACTGATTTAATGATTTTAATTTTCGCTCTTGTGACAAATTTATTTTTTGGACTTATTACACTTTTGCTCTGAGGTACGGAATATATATATATATATATATATATATATATATATATATATATATATATTTATGTATATATATATATATTTCTGGCTTCTTGGATTATTCTGGTCTTATAATGTTCTATATTGGCAATCTCCCTATACCCATCGAAATTTATTTTATGGCCGGTTTTATGATGATGTAGGAATAAAGCTGAGGTTGTTTGTTTGTTTCTGATGCTGAGTTTATGCTCTTCCACTCTTGCTGATATTCGCCTGTTAGTTTGCCCCACGTACACCTTTTCACAGCCCTGGCACGGAATGCTGTATACTCCGTGGTTTTCCAGTTTAATTTTATCTTTTGGGTTTCCAAGTAGTTTACCTATAGTTGTTTGTGGGTTGTGTATTGTTTGTACGTTGTGTTTCCTAAGAATTCTTCCGATTCTGTCTGTTGTGCCTTTTACATATGGTAAGACTACTTGTTGCTTTCCCGGTTCATAATTCTTGTTGTTCGTTGTTCGGGAAACCTGTGCATTTATAGCTTTCTCTATGGTGCGATTTGTGACATCACGTATGTAAGAATCATTTTGTTTGACGAGAATCGACTCTATAGCAAGCAAAAATTTGTAATTGTAATATATGTATTATAAAGGCTGTCCGAAATCTATGCAAATAATCAAAATATATATATTTTCAATAATATCATAGAATGGAAGCTTTCACGGCTTTGTTCAACTAAGAAATCATCCTTCTTGGGATTAGATCATGTCAAAATGGCTCACCCTAAGAAGTTTCGCCTTCGATTGCAAGAGGCATCTTCAGAGATTTTTTTAATTCACGAGATCGAAACATTCCAAAACCATTCGGTGTTTTAATCTCGTGAAGTAAATATCCATGAATGCAATTCGCAATATTGCACAAAAATTGAAATTAATTTAATAAGTAATATTTTCAATCCGCTATTTTGTTTTGCTATTTTGAATTCATATCAAAATGTTACTAGTTCATTCCTATGTGCCGCCATATTGGATTTTTCCCAAAATATTACCAGGTCATCTCCATATGTCCCTTAATTTTTGACTAAAATTTGAAGTCAATCTGGTAAGTAGTTTTTAAACTATGCCACAAACTGACAGACAGACCGACAGACAGACCGCCGGAATTGATAAAATATATTTTTTGGCATCTAGGGATGCTAAAACGTGTAGGTGAGAACCGAGAATGTGATTTTTTTTCACGATTACAAACATTCTGTTTAACCGCCATTTTGTTCCCCCATCTTAAATTAGTACCACAGTTTTACTAGTAGATCCCTATACCACAATTAGTTACGACACACAATTTACAATCAGTCCACTGAGTAGTTTTTTTTATTTCATTTCAATAAGTAGTTTTTTCAGGCTGGATTTATAAATATTTTATCAAGCCGCCATCTTCGATTTGTATCAAAATGTTATCAGTGAATTCTAACATAATATTTGATGGTGGTACAAAATTTGAGGTAAATTCGATAAGTAGTTTATTAAACATCATTTTTTTAACTTTTCATTAGGTCGCCATTTTGTTTTGCCATTTTGGATTTAAAGTCAATCGGATAAGTAGTTTTTTAGCTATGCCGCGGAAAAAGATAAATATTTTGTAAAATCATATTAGAAATAGTATTTTTTAGCTGTTTTATAGGAATTCCGAGTTTAAAAGATCCCTGTAAATAAATCATAGTTTAAATTTCAGGGTGTTTGCTGCACTTTCTACAATATTTTAATTTTTTTGACTCAATACTTAGAAAATATAGCAGGTGACACAAAACAGTACCCAGTATGCCAATTTTCTGTTTAATATTAAAATGGAATTTTTAAGGTTCTATGTCTGTGTCTTTTAATTATTTCAGCATTCTTTCGGTTTTCTTTAATAAAGTAAGCTTTACTACCGGAACTTTTATTAAACGTTTTATTAAAGTTTTTAAATAAAAAATAGCTTCTAATTATATTAACATTATGAAAAATAAAAACCATTATTTTGCTGGACCACCTCCTGCTTCTTCTAGGTATATTTTTTTATGAAGGACTTGAAGAAGTTCATTCAGTTGACCTTAAAAAAAAACGCGCCATCGTTTAATAAAGAACTGTTGTGTTTTTGCAAGAAAAGAAAATAAAACTTATTCAAAGTTTGCAGTTTGTTCAATAAACAAAAACAAAACACTTTTTTCAAACAAGAAAACAACATACCTTTCGTTTTTGTTTGTCGGTTATGTAACGGAATAGACTATAACAATGTAATAGAGTACATAAATTCTTAAATTATTTTGAAACGATATTTTTCTAAAGCGATAGTATTTCAAAGAAATCGTTAAAGTAAAGCTACCTAATATTAGTTTTGAGGGTTTTTAAAAGGTAAACAAACTAATAAATAACACGTATCTCAAACACTATTGTTTAGATTGTGCAGACTTATATAAACCTATCAAGTTGCGCTCGACGATACATCCCCTTTAATAGTTTAAGGTTATCATATGGCCCCTTCTCGTGGAAAGCTTTCTTTGTCCGCATTCATTTAAGTTAAAACTGATAATACTTGAAACATTTCATTTGGTTTGATTCGATTATAATAAATTGTCAATTTATTATGTTAAAAATATAATAGAATATTTTATAATTGAAGAGGTTTCAAAAATTTCACGTTTTTTTTTTTTGGGAAAGCATTGTTTTCTTGCAAAAAAGATTGGCTGAGAGGATTTTTCTTTGCCCTTCTTTTATTTTCAACATGGTCTTTTTGATCCAGAACTCTGATAAAATAGTTTAAGTTTTAGACATTCATATAGAAGGTACTTTTATTTTATTCAGACGGTAATGTCATTATATTTTAGTTCATTCATTCTCACATAAAGTCGAAATCTAGGCGACACCTATGAACTATTTATTAATCAGGGGAACAGGATGGGTCAATGACCACGCTTTGCATTTCAGCCAATAAGAGGCAGTTCTTGTCACATTATATCAACGTTCTAGTGCTTACGGTTGATTGAAAATTCTTCTTTTGTGGTGGTTTATGGGGCTTTACATATACCGCGGGTTGTCAAAATTGGGGGATTACCAAAGATATTTTATTTTGATTCTAGTGTTTATTTGGGGAGTAATTTTATTGTATGGTTTAATTAAAGAATTTTATTTTCTTTTTCATTGGTTCTAAGATTGGGGATTTTAAGTCCGTCATTTTCTAGATTTTAATTTAGGTTAAATTATTTTTTTTGTTATTAATTTTAAGCAGTACTTTCTGTACAGTATCTCCCATCTTTTATTTTCGTTAATAAATGTTTAAGTTGTTTAAAAAAAAATAAATCTTTGATTTAAATAAACCACCAGTTAAAATATCTATGTTCAAGAAGAAGATACCAACGTTGTTGCAGTTTACTGTTGTTTGATATATGTGACCGCTGAATTGGTGAGATAAGGTACTTAATTAATTTATACTAGCAAATATATGTATCAAGATTGTAAATTATAATCTACGACCATGTCAAACATGCGGCCAAGCGAGCATTTTTCTGCGGCCCAAATCAAACAACGATTGTAATAATAAAATGTACAATTGTACATAGTGCCATCTATGTTTAGGAGGATGAACTACACATACTCAACCTAAAACCTAAAGCCCAGCGTTATCTGGCTTGTTCCATGAAATTTTATCGCGCAAAAACACAGATGACGCTATCTGAACTTTCTGGAATGCGTATATAAGCCGTGTTCGACTGAATTCAGTCGTTCAGTGTTTAATCAGTTGCGATAGAGTTTCGAGTTAAGTTGTTTTACAAGATATTTCGTTTATGGTAGGTATCACAAAACATTTGTCGGATTTAAATACGAAATTGCAAGGACCACGTCACGTTATTACAGATATACATGATCATGTGAAAGCTTCAAGTGTAAGATAATGTTGTGGGAAAAATAGTTAGCAGGGGATAATTGGTCACATATTCTGACTTGTCCGGCATATCAGGAGAGCACAAGTGTCCCAATATCATACAAAATATATTCAGAGAAAATGAGAAGCCTTCTGGCAGAATTTGAGAAGCGTTTTCAGGATTTTAAGACCCAGGAAAACAATTTTTCTCTATTTACTGGTCTTTTCACTATCGATATTGATAAAGTTCCCCCTCACTTGCAAATGGAAGTAATTGAGATTCATTGTCAGACCCATTTAAAACAAACATTTGATAGTTTTGGTACATTCGAATTTTATAAGTACTTGCCTGTTCAATACCAAGAAATGAGAAAATTTGCCTGTAAAATCATGTCAATGTTTGGAACTACCTATAAGTGTGAACAACTATTTTCATTGATGAAAGGAATTTCCCGCAAGATCGCGATTGACGGACGCACACTTGGACGCAGTTTTAAAAGTTATTTCCGCCGATAAATTCGCGCTACAAATAGACAACTTAATTAAAGATAAAAGATGTCAAATATCTGGCAAAAGAATTTAATGTTTGTAAATTTTCGTAATGTCCTTTTTATTGGAAATTTAATAAACAGACTTGTCCTGTAATAGTACTTTTTCTCAAGATTTTCAGTAGTTTGCCTTCTTTAAGATAAGGTTTTGCGGCCCACCTAGTCGATGGTCTTCATGCTTTTGGCCCGCCACTGATTTTGAGTTTGACATGACTGATCTACGAAGAAACCTAAGGAGTACCTTTGATTTTACTTATTATATCTCAGTTAATTTCGGTAATGTGATAGGGTTGCCCGCTATGTCTCAAATAAATAAATAATTTTAAATACCTACTCTAAAATATAGGATAACGCTCAATTACCATCTATAACACTGTTACAGTTGGTAAAGTTTTACAAGTCTAGTTACTTCGATATCCTCTTAACAAAATATTAATAGGTATTAAGGTTCTACAAAATACATTAATTAATAATGTTTCAGATGGATTTTTGAATTTTTTTGTTTTCGTGTTTAGAGCGATAAAAAAAGCTTTTTTATTGTATGAAGTTGTCGACGTGTCGTGTGGTCCCAAAAACACCAAAAATGTTTAATTTAATTGTTTTAAACTTTTCGCAAACAACAATCTGTTCTAATTATATTATGTGTCTTACATTGGAAATTTTAGTATTGGACACAGGGTTTCTTGTCGTAAAAAGGCCTTCAAAAAAGACTTAATATAAAGTCGAAAGGTCGACAACCTCAGATAAAAACGAGTTTTTACTTCCCTCGTAAAAGGAAAACATATTCACAGATGTCAGTTGCATTAACTTTATTTACTAGCCTCAAAAACCCTGATGACGCACAACAAGGTCGAGACGTAGGTATTAAGACGTCTGATTTAAATTTGCTCCAACAGACTGCCTTAAACAGGTACAAGCGGTTTTGTTTTGGCACTATTACGAAAGAGGGAAGGATGTACAAAAAAAAAAAACTAAATAAAGTCGTGTTTGGCGTAAGTTTATTAATATTATATTTGGATTTGTGTTGTGTTTCACTGTAAATTACATTTATGTAGCAAACGTACAAAACGAACAATTAATATCAAAGTAATATTTCGTAGAATAAAAAGCATACAATAATTCAGAAGGTTAATGAAAGCTATATTTACACTCAGTCCGCTTTACCTAATTTCGCATAACATATGAGCAATTTAGGTAAAATATTAGCCCTTTTGCTAAACATTAGGTATAAATGATTATCACAGATAGAAACATTTATTGAAAGAAATCTTTCTTTCTATCAATAAATATTATGCTTTTTATATGACAGCTACTCAATATTCGTACCTAGCAACAAGAACTAGATAGTTATAGTAGAAACCACGAGATATTCCCGCGTTAAACTCTATCGGGCGTCAAACAAAACTAGAAATATAAATGTCGACTTAAAAGAAAACATAAAAATATATAATTTTTGATTATAAAAAATAGCCCAAGTTTATCAAGTTATCAATAGATATTTAGCAAATTAAAGATAAATATAGTAAAAAATAACAAATTGTATGAAATATTCATTTGATTGATTTTTGATTTTACTCTTTTAGAGAAACATTTAAATACAGAGCTAAAAAATTAGTTACTGGAAGGTTAATACAATTAGTTACTTTTTAAAACTTTTCCATCTGAATAAAGTCTGGACGTGACAGAAAAAAATCAGCTAGAAGCCTTATCAACATTGAACGAGTGAGAAATTTTATTCATTTGATCAACAATAATTTTGTAGAAGTTCGGTAGAAAGAATAATAATGAATGATTTAAATTTAAAACCTTTTAACAGGGTTCGTCGTCAAAAGCTAATTGCTGAAAACTAAAACGTGTTCAAAGATGTGAACTTTTACTACGGTTTACAAAAACAAGCGACATTGTTGTAAATGAGAGAAATTTTGTCTAAAGCGTTATAGGAAATCCAATATGTTTATGATAACTACATATTTCAACAATACTTCACATACCCCTAACAGTACCATTAAATATTTATATAAGATAACTACCCAGATTTTATAGAACTTCAACCTTGGCCCCCAAACAGTCCGGACCTCGATCCAATAAATTATACAATGTGGAGTGCTCTGAAAACAATAGTGTACGAAGATTTATTGGATTATGGTGCAGAAAACTGCAAGCTCATGATCAGTTGTTCTAAATCGTCATTGACGTTATTTATTTTTTTTTAGGCAAATCATTGAATGTTCCGTTTTCTCAAGTTTAATAATAATGTTTTTTTTTTAATCTTGCGATTTTTTGATATTTTAGAGCATCCCAATTAAATATATCTACTTGAAATAAAAATTAAACATATAGAAAATTTTCTCAAGTCGCTGATCATTTTCTGAAAACCATTATTCCATTTTAACGAGGAATCCTCAAAAAAAAACCTGACATTTTTGAAAACGGCGAGTTTTTTGTATGTGCAAAAATTATTTGGGAAATGTGAACTCAGAAATGAGCAACATACCCAGAAATCATCAAAATCGTTCAAAAATTAAGAAAATTATAAATAGTGTCCAATTTAATTTGGATCACAGTGGAGAAAAGAAAACAACAGACTACTTTAGAAAAAGTAAAAAGATAATAAAATTAGAACTAAAAATTAACAAAGTAAAGCCTTATGAATTTCAAGCGAACGGTTGAACAAAAAGAGCTGAAATTGTTTGTTGGGTTTATGCCGAACAGAAGTTTAACATTCAAAAATGATAATCGGGAAGCAGAAAATTAAAATTTATTTTAATTAAAAAATTGTAAATTGTTTGAAGAACAAAAATAGTAGAATATTCTTAATGAAAGATAATGGATGACGACAGATGTCTTCGAAAAATTGCCTGAAAAACGTCAAGCTTTTGTTTCGCCACCAATTGTCATCCTATACTAAAGTCAGGGAGTCAAGGGATCATAAAAAAATTAAAAAAAGTCTTCCATAAAAGGATCTTGGTAAATATGTTGCAGGAATCAAAATAAAATCGGAACCCTTATGTTCCCATCAAACTTAGAGATTAAGTTTAGGAATTTCAAGAGTTTATATAAATATTGTTAGAAAGTTAATCACATGGAACTGTGTTTAAAATCCCGGTTTAAAAAAGATCTAGAAAGTTATATTATATTGGAGAATGGAATAAGTAAGATTAGCTGCTAGATTACGTATTTAGGAATTTTTGAAAGGTTATATATGAAAGTGACTAATGTCACTCTATTTCCTGACATCAACTGGAAGATGTTAGAAACAAAAAAAGATGATACTAATGGAAGAAGGGGGGTCTAAATGAAATAATTAAGTCAGTTTTTTATACAAGTTGATGCAAATTTAAAGTTTTGTTTGTGATGCTTCCTCTGAGTGAATATTTCGCTAAATAGAATTAGTGAAAGAACTAGTAACTGTCATATAAAAGGGGTAATTAAATATTAATAAATATTGCAAAAATTTTTTAAACAAATAAAATAGTTAGCACAAAAATGGCAAGCTTTGTACGTTTGCTAGAATAGCTTCAAGTCTGACTTAGTGACATAATTTTTCAAGAACGATGCTGTTCTTGTGCGAGCTAGCGCTCGACGAGCTAGAGCTAGATTTCGACGAATAGGAGTGCACTAGACCGGCGATGTTGCCGTTGTAGTTGCACTGACACGTAGGTGTCGGAACGGGGATGTGTCTTACGGCCTCCTCTTGAGACTCGCAGGAGGTATCGTCGATAAGGGAGTGTTGTCCAACGTAGCTGACCTGTGGCGGGGAGAAATCCCTGTATTCGACGGTTCCCGCTTTAAATCCGTCGTTGCAAGTTGCTGCACTAGCAGCAGAAGCAGAAGCACTGGAAGCGGCGGCCGCAGCTGTGGTAGCTACAGATGGAACTTCGATGAAGGTGGCTGAAGAAACTGAAAAAAAATATAGATGTTAGAGCAAATATCAAATAAGTATGTATTTTAAGTTCTTAAGTGTAAAAAATATACTTTTTGCGTAGATACAAAACTTTTTGTATATAATGTATATACGTTTTTTTCTGTATGATCGTTATTATTAATATTAATAATAATAATAAATAAGAGTATTAATTACTATATTTTTCTACTTTAAAACCTCAAATAAAAAAGGCGGGAAAGTAGATTTTTGAAAAAAAATTTTAATTTGTATATTGTGTATTGAGATTTGGCAGTTGAGGTTATCTGAAGTATTTTAATATTAATTGGAAACATTAGAATCTCTAGGTCAAGGGGTACTTCTTTTTCGAAATATTTTCAACTTCCTGTCACTTACGGTTTAACCGGAAGTTGGTATCAACTTGCTTATTTTAAATGGAATACCCTGTATTTTATGATATATTTGGATTCTACGGAGAATTTTAATGCTATTTTATGTAGCATGTCCTATACCTAGGTTCAAGCATTCTTAGGATATTTGACCTTGAACCGAAAATGATCCTTCAGGGTACCAAATTTTAAAATCTCATATTTTTGTAAGTTTTGAAGATATAATCTTCATATTTTGCAGACGATCGATAAATAATTTTTGGTTTCTATTCTTTTTATTGAATTTGTCTATTTTTATACAGGGTGTCCTAAATTCAGCGGCAAACATACACATTTTCAAAGCCGCTAAAGTCCGAAATGTATTAAGGTTCCCTATACCTATTCGTAAGCATTTTCGAAATAATTGGATTTATAAAAATATCGTATGTATTTGCTTAAATGTTTACATGTTCCAATGGTGAGCCATGGAAAAACAATTGAGATCTAATATCCAATATGACAGATGATTAGTATGCGTTATTTATCGAAAGCTGTCAGTGATAAACTAAATCTTCTAAATCGAAATGGAAGAATACTTAATTTTTTTATATTCATGAAGAATGTTATAAAATTTTGGAGAGAACGTGTCGTGTGTTTAATGAACGCCACCCTGATTTGCCGCCAATGAACAAGTCAAAATTCAAGAGGATTGAGACGAACTTTTTGGGTTTTGGCAAGGTTAAAGTTACAAAAAATGTTCCGAAACCAGTGACAAATGCCGAGGATAACGTAATAAACACATTAGCTTATTTCCACGCAAACCCGCAAAGTTCAATACCGTCTGCAGAAAACGATTTGGGAATTTCTTCTTCATCTGTCCAAAGAATCTTGAGCGAACATCATATGCACCCTTATTCCTTCCAAAACGTGCAAGCCTTGAGACTTGGTGATGAAGTCCGACAAGTAGAATTTTGCGAATTCATGTTTTTTAAAATTCAAGAGTACCCTCAATTCCTTTCAAAAATATTTTGGGTCGGTGAATAGAAATTTTCTAGAGAAAGAATAACAAATAGAAGAAACGAACATTTCTGGGTAGCAGAAAATCCGCACGCTTTACGCGAAACGCGTTCTCAAGAGAGGTTTAGCTTCAATGTTTTCGGTATAGTATTAAATGATCAGGTGCGGAACTGTATTTATGAAGACAATTTAAACAGTGATAAGTATTTGGAAATTCTACGAGGGACGGTTTCTGAATTTATAGAAGAAATTCCTATTGGTGAGCTGCAAAATTATTGGTATCAATTAGATGGGGCACCAGCACATAATTCCGCTGCAGTTTATCTCCAATTATCTCGAATTTTTGAAGATCGCTGGATTGGTCCCAATGGCCCTTGGAGATGGCCCCCGCGATCGCCTGATTTAACACCCCTAGACTTTTATTTATGGAGATTTATCAAAGGTAAAGTCTATGCTTCCCCAGTAAATAATCAACAAGATTGACTGGACAGGATACGAACAGCTTTTGCCGAATTAGAAAACGGACAAATTCAACGGGCCACAGCAACTGTACAAAGAAGAATTGAAATGTGTCTTCAAATGAACGGACAGCATATGGAACATTTGTTATAATTCAATTTTATTATTTTATTTTTTTATTGCTGATTGTTAGATTGCTATAATTTTTAAGTTCACTAAAACAAGTTTAGAACAGTCTCGACCTTAGTAGATATGGTTAAAAATAATGTAAATAATTTATTACATTTTTTATAACTTTAACTTTTCCGAAACGAAAAAATTCCGTTTCAATCCTCTTCAATTTTCTCTTGTTCATTGGCGATAAATGAGGATGTGTTTAATTAAAAAGATGGCACGTTCTCTCCAATATTTTGTAACATTCGCGAATATAAAATAAATTGAGAATATCAGCTTTTGAGTGTTATTTTATTTTAATTTAAAAGTTTTAAATCAGCTGTCATGTCGAATAGAAAGGCACAACAATTGTTTTTCCATGGCTTGCTACGGGAAGGTGTAAGCATTTAGCAAATACATATGATAGTTTAATAAAAACCTGATTATTTCGAAAATGGTTCCGAATAGGTATAGGGAACCTTAATACAGTTCGATAGAAAATTAAATTCTACATTTGATAGTGCATAAAGTTATAGGGCGTCCTATTTAAAAAAACGGACTTAAGCGGCTTTGAAAATGTGAATGTTTGCCGCTGAATTTAGGACACCCTGTATAAAAACAAATTCAATAAAAAAAAATAGAAACCTAAAATTATTTACCGATCGTCTGCAAACCATGAAGATTATATCTTCAAAACTTACAAAAATATGAGATTTTAAAATTTGGTACCCCGAAGGCTCATTTTTGGTTCAAGGTCAAGTATCTTAAGAACGCTTGAACCTAGGTATAGAACATGCTACATAAAATAGCATTAAAATTCTCCGTAGAATCCAAAAATATCATAAAATACAGGGTGTTCCATTTAAAATAAGCAAGTTGATACCAACTTCCGGTTAAACCGGAAATGACACGAAGTTGAAAATATTTCATAAAAGAAGTAACCCTTGACCTTACCTTAATGCGAAAATTTGAAATTTTTATCTATATGGCATCATCAAAAACTTTTAATGAACGGGTTGCGTGAATAACCCTGTATATTTAAAACTCAGATTTGTCGGCGAGTTCCTGAGAGTGTTGTACTGCATCCATTTACATGATTTTTTTTTAGTGGTCATCTGGTTACTGAGACCTTTTAACGCTATTTTTGATATTGTTTTATTGTGTTTTTTCTATAAAACCAATATGTTTTTCGTCAATAGCATTTCTGGACGATGTGGTGAATGCGCCAGTGAAAACTCACCGCGCCATCTAACGAAAAGGGCAGAACAAGGTTTGCCTGGCCAGCTACTTCATTACTAAAAGAGAAAGGCGTACCACCGGGCTCCCACAGGTTTTGGGCTATTACTTTACCTTTTTTATTCTAACTAGCGAGTACCCGAGACTTTGTTCGCGTGTGGCGATAACGAAAGGTATATAAAGAGGTACCAGCTATATATATCCCACATAAATCGCTTTATGTGGGTAAGTACCTTTTTATAAACCACGTTTTTTTGTTGTTTTTTTTCTCAATTTTTTGTTGTAAATTATTGTCCGATTTAAGACCCACATTCCCAAGAGTTTATTTGAAAAACCGTTTTTTTAAATAAAAAATAATGAAATATTCAAGGGTCGGTTTCACCCCCTTGAAATTGAATTTTAAAAAATTCTTTCTTATCGAATTTCTACACTCTACAATCAACTTGTATGCCAAAATTCAGCTTTTTACGTCAAGCTGTTTGAGAAGAATAGTGATTAATCAGTGACCCGATCTTTTGAGTCTTCCTGTATACATTTTTAAGAAATTGTTAACTACCTATGTAAAATAATAAAATAAGATACACGTGTTTAACCGTGTTTTTCGATAAACAAACCGTTTTTTAAATAAAAAAATATTGTAATATTAAAGGGCGGTTTCATTTCCTTGAAATTTGAGTTTTGAAAAATCTCTGACTGCATTTTACAATATATTGCCATTTTGTTCCGTCGTACGTAATACTTGATTTTTGTGCAAAATTTCAGATAAGTTGGATAAGCATTTTCTTAGTAATAATTTTTTAACTTTTCGCTAGGCCGCCATTTTGTTTTGACATTCCCATACAGCCCTTAATTTTTGACCAAAATTTATAGTCAATCGGGTAAGTAGTGTTTTTTTAAGGCAATATATATACCTAAAGTGGGTCGAAATGATCCTCTACCAAGTTCGCTT
Organism: Kuschelorhynchus macadamiae; assembly: GCA_030620095.1. Classification (NCBI taxonomy): domain Eukaryota; kingdom Metazoa; phylum Arthropoda; class Insecta; order Coleoptera; family Curculionidae; genus Kuschelorhynchus; species Kuschelorhynchus macadamiae. The sequence continues at coordinate 13,008 of JAUTXW010005412.1, forward strand.
AGACCAATAAGTATAACCTCCTTTCTGTTGAAAAGCCTGGAGAGAATCCTCGATGAGCACATCAGGGATGTAGTTCTTAGGCGACATCCGCTGAGTGAGCATCAGTATACAATCTTGTTGAGAGCATAAAAAAATCTCTAGAAAACAAGGAGATTGCAGTCGCTGCATTCTTAGATATCGAGGGAGCATTTAACAATGCCCTTTCTGGATCACTCTATGATGCAATTACTGAAAGAGTGTGGCTGGATACAGGCATTGCTTGAAAATAGCAACATCTCTACAGGACGAGACAGTAAGCTTTAGAGTTGCAAGAGGGTGTCCACAGGGAGGAAATAACACCCTTGCTGTGGTCACTACTGGTAGGCAATCTGCTGTCTGTGGTTCGGCTGTGGGAGGTTGATCTGCAGGTATATGCCGATGATCTAGTCATCTTAGTAAAAAGAAAGGCTGAAGAGGAAATTTCAGCAACCCTTCAGGAAGTACTGAACACCACACTAACATGGTGTGAGAGGGAAGAGACGTCTATCAACACTAAAAAAATGGTACTAACTATCCCTGGGGACCTGCCGTAAAATCTGCGGGAATTTATGAGGTATGAGACCAAAACAGCTATATTGGCTGTACCTAATGGTCATAAGACCAATGATAGCCTATGGCTCTGTAGCCTGGTGGAGCAACGGGACAACAAAGTGTTGTCCAAGCCAAACTGAGTGGATTGCAGAGACAGGCTTTAAAACTTCCACCACTCCACCTATTTGAGGAAGGGGAAGCAATGAGGACAACATACAGACTCAACTATGTTACCAACAGCATGGTGGATAACACGGGTCAGATGGAATCATCCAACATGCTGAAAGTTGTGAAAAACACTACATGTTAGGAATGCCATCGGACGGCCAGGAGAGCTGTGCCTTTTCACAGACGGTTCCAAAACCAATAAAGGTGTAGGAGCTGGAATACATGGGGTAAGACCGAAGGTTGTCAGTAAGCCTGGGAAATAACACCTCAATATTCCAAGCAGAAGTCCATGCTATCGAATTGTGTGCTAGAATGTTGCATGATCGACAAAAAACACATAAAACGATAAAAATATTCTCGGATAGTCAAGCAGCCCCCTGAAGCGAGTCATTGTACATCCAAAACAGTAAGGAAGTACCAAAAGGCACTTGTTGGCTTGGGAAGAGACAATAAAATCGCTCTTATCTGAATACCAGGACGTGCAGGTTTGGAGGGAAATGAGTCTGCAGACCTTCTAGCAAAGAAACCTGGTTGAGGAAAAAGCTATCTCTATTGGCTTGGACTGCCAGGTTTGTCCCACGCAAAGGCATTTATCCCCCTTCCTTTTAAGAAAAGGATAACAAAAAGGTCTGTTGAATATGAACAGAATTAAGCTCAAAACATCAACAGGCCTAGATACTGGCCATTGTGGTCTAAGACATCACATGCACAGGACGGGGCTTGAAGACGAATCCGAGTGCCGCCCATGTATCGAGGATGACGGACAGCTAGACAGTGCTATGTAAATGCCCGGCCGCTGCCAAGACCAGGTTCTTTGTTTCCGGTAGAGATATCCTGCTGCCCGAGGACTTGAAGAATACCTCCCCGAAGGCAATGATAAGACTCATTGAGGATTTAGAGTTGCTTGGGGAAGTGTGAACATGGGTGTGAGCCACAATAGACCACAAATTCGCAGTGGGGGGTCGGTTTGATCCACTCACTTTTAACCTAACCTAACCTAAGTACAGACAGACAGACCGACGAAATCGAGAACTCATGTTTTTCGTCATCTAGGGACCCTGAAACGAGAAGATCTAAAAAAATCTCGGGAGGTGATTTTTTCATGATTACAAAGTTCCTCTTTTACGAGGGAAGTAAAAATAATAATAAACAAATCCCGCAACTTTTGTATTGTAGTAAGTTATATTTTTTTTTGTATGTTCTATAGTTAAATTTAAATAGGTATCAATATATAAAGGAGAATCATGTAGATATAAAAACTGTGCTATTTACAAAGGGTCAAATAGGATCTAGATATGTAGCTAAATATTTTCAGTTCAATAATACACCTACAATTGAAAATATCCTAACTAAGAGATTTCTGATTCGAAAATGAAATTATGTGTATGTTTTTTTTGAAGTCATACCTCTCTTAGTTAGGATATTTTCGATCGTTGATATTAATTTATTAAAGTAGGAAAATTGAAGGCTGACGCGTAAAAAATCAAATTAGAATCTTCATAATGAGTAATCCATAACTAACGTAGTAAATTATGCTAATATCAATAGTTAATAACAGTAACGAAAAGATTGACCAGTAATCTTTTTATGAAAAGAAAAGTTTTTTTAGATGTTAAGCAGTAAAAAATACATTTTTCTACTAGTATAGATAATGAACAGAAAGGAAGTTTGTTTCATTATTGAAAAAAAAAAGCTTTTTACAGTCAAGAAATACTAAGAAATACTAAATCATAACGTTAAATTATTAGTGGCTTTTTTTAGATGGAGAGTATTTTTCTTGTGCATGTTACAATAGAAAATTTCCATAGTTACGGTTCATTTTTAAGTGGCAAAAAAAAAACAAAAGCCTAGCTAGAAGTATTTTTACGCTCATCCTTCGGTTTAGGGATTTTTTCGGATTATTGGCCATCGTACACTCTTAATTTTATTAAGCAAATAAGTGCTCAATGTTTTTGAATTTTTTTTCAGAAAAAGGTATAGGTATAAAAATGAGTTTTTATTACTAACATTTTCCCTTAAATGTTGTATAGCCCAAATAGCTCTTTTTTGTACCTAATTTACAAATTCAGAAACTGACAATAAATTTAAAAATTCTTCGCGAATATGAAATCTCATCAAAAACATGGTGACGCCTCAGCCGCGCATCGCATTTGTTTTGTTTGAATATTACCGGTCATGGAAAACTTCGATTACTTATTTGAATTATCGTAACACAGTAGAGATAGGAAATTACTGCGTTAAAACGAAATCGACAACAGCTTGTAGGTGTTCTATCGCAGTAATCACGATTTAATTGGCTGAAATAGGTAGAAATGCCATTTTTTCACTGGTTTGCCTTTAATGAATGAAACAGTCTAATATAAAACTTACTTTTAGCTGGGGCGTAACCCAGTTCACCCAAACTGGGTCTCCTGGCAACCGGAACGTCGTTAGCTTCTTCAGAAATGGCTAAATCAAGGAGTTCTTCAGCGGCTTCTTCGGAAAGGTTGTCGCAACTGGCCTGTTCAGTTACTGGTTTCAGTTCTACGATCTGTCCATTTAAAGTGTACAGGCTCTCTTCGGGAAGAACTTGTTTGTATACCTGTAAGTAATAAAGAAAATATTATAGCTTTTTAGTGTTAAGTTCTGATGTTTCAATTTTGGAATTTAACAATAAATACAGTACTCACCCTTCTATGGAACATTATATAACATATATATTCATAGCATAAAATTTATACTTATTCAAATAACCTATGTATTGCCATTGCTTAAAAAACGATAACACCGCCGCATGCTTTTGAATAGCAGTGTGCACGAATTTACAAAAGGCGGTGTTGTCCTGAAAAAACAATGTTTTTGGGCGATTTTTAGATGATTTTTGATAATTTATGTGCGAGTTCTTGGGCTTTATAGCGCGTGCAAGTGCAAGGTGTGCAAAAAATTGGACTATTTAACTTTTAACGTCTCTTTTCTCGAATGAGTCAAAATGTTATTGTTTTTCTATATTATTTATATATTTGTAAGATTATTTAATATTTATATAATAAAGTACGGTTAATTATTATTTAATTGTTCTTTATGCAGCAAAATTATAATATTAATAATAAAAATTGCTAATGTTACGCTCATTGTCATTCACGTATTATATGTCAAATGCAAGAACAAAAGGAATCTGTCATTATAGCTTTAGCAGCGTTGCCTGCCCATTGTGGTGCCCAACAAAGAGGAGAAATATTTTATTTTTTGTCACATTTACTTGCAGTACTTTACTTACTTTAATAATAATGATAATAATAATAATAATACTAATAATATAATATAAATCAACCTGAGAACACAAAAAGAACACATAGAAACAGAAGAGATCTACATCAAACGAGGTGTATTCCAGGGAGATTCACTCAGCGTTTTGTAGTTCTCCCTCTCTCCCAATCCACTCTCAAACATACTTAATAACAAAAATTATACTCAATCACAAAGGCACAGCTAAAGGAACTCCTTAAAATTACAAAAACGTTTACCCTGGACATCAACATGGAATTTGGTATAAGTAAATACAAGCTACTTCATATCAACAAGGGATAGTGGAAAGACCACCCTACGACGGAAACAATCAATGATGAAACCATAGATAACATGCTCAAAGAAGAAACATACAGATGCCTAGGCTTCCATCAAAGCACCAAAGTTAATCACACTCATATCAAATCAGAGCTCAAGACAGAATTTAAAACCACACTCACAAAACTACTAAAAACAAAACTGAACTCCAGAAATCTAACGAAAGCTAATAACAAGTTCACCATACGTATTCTTACATATTCGTTTGGTATCATAAAATGGTCACACACACCAAGATCTTACTATTACATCCTATGACCCTTGACTATGGATTAAAATTTGAAGTCAATCGAATAAGTAGTTTTTGCGCTAGGCCGCGTGCAGACAGACCGACAAAATCTGCAAAAATCTCGAAGTGTAATTTAATTCACGATTAAAATACTTTCCTTTTACGAGAGAGTAAAACTATAGGAAAACTACATGTTTAGCAGCCTCTTGATGACGACACAGCGACGCTGCCACGCATCTGGGATGGTCTAGGCTATGTATTAGAAGAGGAAGTAAGAAATATTTCTTGTTTATAATGGCCAGTGTTGCCAGATACGGAGAAATTGCCCTAGAATTGTGAATATTGAAAAATATTTAGGAGTTAGGGTATTTTTTGTTCTAAAGGGTGTTTTCTCCGTTTAGGCAGCGATAAGGGTGATATCTATGGAAAATTATATTTTTAAAATGTTTTATAAATTTTAGCAATAACAACCGTCTTTTCGAATTTGGTATAGGTTCCAGTGCACACTTAGATTATGAAACGGAACAGACTATAGCAATAGAATAGAGTAGATAAATTCTTAATTTATTTTTTCTCATGACAAATGCTAAATAAAAGTATTTCAGAGAAGTCGTTAAAGTAAAGCTATCTAATATTATTATTGAGAGTTTTTAAACAAAATAATGAATAATACTTATCTCAAACTTTAACTTTTAGATTGTACAGACATTTAAATCTGTCAAGTTACACTCGACGCGCGACGATACATCCCCTTTAAAAGTTTAAGGTTATCATATGGACATTTTTTCGTGGGAAGATTTCTTTGCCCGCTTTCATTTAAGTTGAAGCTAATAATAATTAAAACATTTCATTTGGTTCGATTCGATTATAATAAAACGTCAATTTGCTATGTTAAAAATACAATAGAATATTTTATAATAGTAGGCGTTTCAAAAATTCCATTTTTTTTGGGAAGCGTTGTTTTTCTCTAGAAAAGATTGATTGAGAAGGTTTTTTTTTTGCCTTTTTTTCAACATGGTCTTTTTAAGGCAGAACCTGATAAAATATTTATTATTTATATAAAAGGGTTCAAGGAATTTATAAGAAGTAATTATAGTTTAATTTCCTACATAATTTAGAACTCTAGGCGACATCTATGAAATATCTATTAATTATGGGTTCAATTTTTTCCTGATTTTTAAAACAAGAGTTAGTTTGTGTCAAGGTTCTGTTTGTTACAGTTGATTTAAATTCTTCTTTTGTTGTGGTTTATGGGGCTTTACGTATACAGTGGGTTGTGAATGTTGAGGGTTTATCAAAGATATTTTATTTTCATTCAATGATTTATTTGGGGAGTAACTTAAGGAGAAAAGAGTATATAAAATTCCTTGCTCATGTAGAGAAGTATATGTATATGATATATTAAAAAGAAACAAATTGTTCAATCTGTTGTTACTGAACACCAGCATACTACCGACCATATGATACGTGCAAAAGAAACCAAGGTTTTGGCGTTGATTTATGGATTTATAAATGAAAAATTAGAAAATATATGGATTTTTTAAATATACAAAAACATTAATAGAGATACCGTTTATGGTCTACATCACTGGTTCGGCGAGCACTAGTCGGGATAGAAGCCCGCCTAAATCTCATTGAGTGTTTAGATCTCGTGAAATAAAAAACCCTGAAGATGCCTTATGCAATCGAAGGCGAAACGTCGAATGGTAATTCCAATTTGATGTGATCTAGTTCCAACAATCATTATTTCTTAGAATTGCTTTATTTTGTAATGTATTGTCATTTTATTCTGTTTATTACAAAAGACACCCTTTAAAACATCCTATTTAAATTTATATTTAATTGAAAAAAAATTGTCAGAGTTGTAATGAATGCATTGCATTGATGCGAGGGAGGGGCAAATCACAAGGCTCAGCGTTTCAAGTCACGTTACCGAGTCATGATTAAACAAATATTGCATGAATTTTCGTTGACCATCTATTTATAATAGTTGTTGTTTTGCCCACGGCCCCGCAAAATATCACACCAGCCTTGAATGTATTACACAATATTTTTAGGGGACATTTTGGAATATCGGGGAATTTTTGGTCCGTTATTTTAAAAAAACATTTTTTTTTCATCTGGCAACACTGATACTGGTTGACCCTACCTGTTGATAAACGCTTCAGAGACGTTTATCCATGAAATGAGGCAATATGGTAAATTAGTGACCTCGAGGGGACAGTGGAAGCTAGATGATGTGAAGCCAGCTTTTTGAATGAAGACTTTTATTGTAAATATAAAGAAAAGTGTGAGAAACTTACTTTTTGGCATTGTTTTGGTAATTCGATGGGTAGTTTCCTGAAACCGTAAGACAGCTTATCCTCGGCCACCTTCCTGTTATAATTATTGTTCTGGGACAGTTTGTAGGCAATGGCTAGAGACACGGCATCGGCTGGTGCCGATTTGACTCCGGAAACTGCTTGTTCGTAGGCTCTGGAAACGTCAATTCCTTGACCTCCTTGATAAGCACCGCTGGACGCTACCTAATAATAATAATACTAATAATAATAGTAATAATAACATATTATAGTAACATAGTAGCATAATATCATAAATATACTACGAATATACAAAATACCCTATGATGATCAATTTCCTGGCAACTATCAAACACCAGTGGAGAACGAACCTGAGGATCTATAATGGCGATCAAATCCCCTCTCCCAACAAAACGGGACATGGCTTCAACATCAAAGCCAATAGAGACAATTCCCGCACCATATCTCCACTTAATATGGAGGATATTAAACTCTGTAGTGCAAACCATAACCAACTAAAAAAGCTTATTGACCTGACATACACCTTCTCGAAAGACATCCATATGAAATTTGGAATGGAAAAATGTAAAGCCTTAAACATCGTAAAAGGCAAAGTCATTATTGGTGATGTAGCCCTACCGAATGGAGAAATAGTTCTAGCGATGAACCAAAAAAAGAGACCTACAAATACCTAGGGTTCCAACAAACTAGACTGCTCCAGAATAAGCAAGGAAAAACCAAGCTGAAAGGTCAGTATGTTCAAAGAGTGCGAGCTCTTCTGAAGACAGAATTGAACGGCAGAAATCTCATTACAGCAATTAACACTTATGCTGTGCCCGTGCTGAACTACAGTTTCGGAATCTTGAAATGGACTAACACCGAGCTAGAAGGACTACAACAAAATACTCGCGTAATGATGACCAATTATAAGTCATATCACCCAAGGTCATCAACTCTCCGAATGACTTTACCACGAATTGAGAGATTTCTTTACCAACAAAGCACAAACATCAAGTCTTCACCGCATAGTGATATATTGTATTAGTAACAATAGTTATGAATGACACTCAGATGACAAGCTTGTAACTATCCTTAATATAAGAGCCCCTGGACACCCCCCTAAATACGCCACTGACCTAGCACTTTTCCTGGATACGATAAAAACATAAAAATATTTAGGTACATAACGGTCACCAAAATAAAGTTAATTAATAAAGTAAATTTATCGCAGCTGAAATGTTTTCAAAGGACGTTTGGCCTTCTTTGTGAGTACGTAAAAGGACAAAGAATTCAGCGGTGAAAAAAAGAACTGTCATTTTCATAAAGGACCCTATTCAGAATTTTCCTCGAATAGGAAATATATAAAGTGCCTTTTCATTCATTTTTGTGGACAAAAGAAAAAATGTAAAAGGAATTTTCTATTAGTTTCCTTTAATCTATGGAAAATATTAACGCGTTTTCGTAACATATTATATATCTTAGAATATTAGTAGAGAAAAATAACCTAACAAAAAAAAAGAAAAGGTCACTAACTCCAAGAAATTAAACAACTGGATATTCAACTGTTTGTTAGATCAGTCATAATTCGTCTTTCTTGAGATACCTTCAAATTCTCTAATTTATTTATGTTTTCACAATAGTTTCTAAAATTTATCTGGTAGTAGAACCGGCACTGATTTCAACAAAGATAAACTAGGTGTGATAGAAGTTTATTTTCAAGCTAACAGGAATCTACAAGTTCCAGCACGTGAATCATCACCAATCATTTTTCGAAACCTAAACCTATAACCTACTTAAAAAAAAATGATAAGAGAAGCAGTTATCGTAGACAATCTCAGAAATAACTCAGGAACATCGGGGAGGAAAAAAAAACATACAACAAATCCCGAAATCTACTTCACGTTCATTTCTAAAAAAACATTTCTTTCGTCCTTATAAACCTCGTATAGTTCAAGTTCTTTGGACAGATGAAACATGATTTACAAATTGAGGAATATTCAATAAACACACTGATCACTAGTGGAGTATAGCAAAGACGATTGGAGATAATATTTGGATTTAATTTGTAATGTGACTTTATAGGAAATTTGGAATAAATCCTAATGAGTTTTACAAATGAATAAAACTTGGATTTTTGTATTTTAGACAAAAATTTGATTAGATCTTTCATTTTCGAAGATAATTTATAATTGATCCCATTACATCTCCTGATTTATTATTTACGGAGATACACAGAAAACGAGACATATGAGTTTTTTCCACCAAAAAACCGCGAAGAAGTGGAACAGAAGGTATGAGATGTTCTTGTTAATATCCACGGAAACACCTTAAGGACAGTTACCCCTAAAGTCTGAAGGCTGTGTAAAATATTTGTGAAAAATATGTCTCATAAGTTTTTAAACAAGCCTTATGAATTTTCAATCAACAGCGTTGCTTAATTTAATAATTGATTCAATGTTAGAAAGTATGCCTTAACAGTCTATTGTTTGATTATAACGGCCAACCGTAATAAAACCACGAGCTGTTTCGAAAAATATAAAAAATCAATATGGCGTCCATAAGAAATTTCAAAATCAGATCCATCAGATCAGTGTTGCCAGGTCAGGAGTTTTTCTTCTAGATCTAGGAGAACTTTTGCCCACTCAGAAGGATATTTGGGCTTTTAAGATACTAAGAGAAAATTTAAAAGATAAGTATTTTAATCAGTAGGAAATTTAGAATGTGATAATAGATTAGCAATATAAGAGTTGGCAAATTTAGGATAGACTGCATGTAAACAACACTAATTGGCCGTGCAATATGCATTTAAAAGTTTGCTAAAAATCTTTATTTAAAGTCGTATTTAAAATTTGAATAGACCTTAAATAGCAATGTAATCGTCGAGTTTGCCAATTCTCGCGGCGAGCCTTCTGAAATAGGTAATAATATTCTTTTAAAACTAATTCCATTGTGAGCTGTAGTAACCGGATCCGATAATCCGGCATCTATGTTCAACAGGAATCCATTTTTTTTTATGTTCCATCATTATTAATTTTTTTGGCAATTTTAATTTATAAATATATTAAGACATCATGGTTCTTCGGATTAGACAGATAGAATTGGAATTACTATCCAACGTTTCGCCGTCGATTGCACAGAGCATCTTCAGGGGTCTTTACTCCACGAGATCTGAACACTGAGAGATTCAGGCGGGCTTTTATACCCGACTTGTGCTCTCCGAACCGTTACCCTGTGTTAAGATCGGTGTCTACATGTGATGTAGATCGTAACCCATATCTTTATTGAAATTTTTGTTTTATGTATTAATATGTTTAAATATTTCAATATTCCTAAGTGTTACCTTGGTTTTCTTTTACATTTACAATATGTCCAGTGTTATGCTAGCGTTCAGCTACAACAGATTAAATAGTTTGCTTCTTTTTGATATATCATTCACGTTCCTTAGGTCTAGTTGGTATTGAGCGTCCTGTTTCCCCCACGTACACTTCTTTACAGGAGCAAGAAATTTTCTAATCTTCTTATGTGTATTGAAGATTGTACGTATGTTGAAACGCCGAAGTAATAGTCCTCTTTTGTCTGTAGGGAAGAACAACCCGACCTAAAGGTGGCTCTTTGTCGTTCTCTTCTGGCGGAATTGGATTACTATATCTTTTAATTGAACGCGAAATATCTTCAGTTCACTAGCTGTTCCCTCTGAGAGCTTCGGTCAGTTTCGATGTTTACGATGTTAGAAAATCTTGATTAGAAATCGAAATAACTCTGAATACTAGTAAGTTAATAACCGATTTCTTTAGTGCTATATGGTGATGTGAATTTGCATTTAAGTATCTATCTGTATACGTCGACTTTCTATACACAGAATGTCCTAATGTATCATTTTCCTTTCTTTGAACATATTCAATTTCCATCGTGAATTTGATAAGATAGAATTAAGGTTCAAGACATTTAGATTTCCATTCCATGAGGCCAAACAACAAAAGTATCCTCATATATAAAAATGTGTTTAGCAATAAAAGCTTCCATAAAAATATTCGCTACCACAGGTGATAAAGGAGATCCCATAGCTGCCTCTGAAATTTGTTTATAAAAAGTTCCTCGAAAAATGAAATAAGTAGATGTAAGATAAGCTTCCACTAGGTCTATTAAGTTCTTATCAAGATTATTATATCCAGCATATCTGATATAATGAAAATTGTAGTAGATTGGCAGAAACATTTGTGTATAGTGATTCTACATCGAAACTGATCAAAATATCTTGGGGATCCAACTGTATTGCCTTAAGTTAGGACGATTACTTCAGCGGTCCAACATACGTATACATAAGAAGATTGGACAATGCTTGCGATCCCCGAAAGATATTGTACCTTTGCAAACAGAACGAGTATATAAAATTTCTTGCTGCTGTGGAGAAGTGTCTACGGGAGAAACAGGACGTTCAATATCAACTAAACTTAAGAACAACGTGAAACAAATGATGTATCAAAAGTATTTTATAAACAAAACAAATTGAAATATATCATAAAAAAAAATCTAGAGATATGTAGCTACATCACACGTGGAAAGCATAACACAGATATGCCATCTTATAAATGCAAAGGAAACTAAAGGTTGCAATTGAAGGCGAAACATCGGATATCAGTTCCAGAGAAGTATTTTTATAAAGCCGAAAATATATTGTTTGAGAGAATTGTATTGAAATATCTAAACGTTAAAGCACTAAATTTACTCTAAAAGTTTTCTCTCCAAGCTAAGATAAAATATAAGTAAAAATATATTATACAAGTCATGAGGAGATACCAAGAAAATATTTCAAAAAGCCCACCGCGAGAAATGGAAACGTGCAGGATTTCGTTGAGGTTTAATCCCGTTCCCTTTTCCGCGTCTGTTTTCTCCGTTTAGGCAGCGTTAGAATGTATTCTGTGGATAAAATTAAGTAATTTTTCGCCCTATGCTAAATTAATGATGTTTCATGCCCAAAATCATTCAAATTAAACAAAAATAAGATTTTAAACAGTCAGGAAAAAATGTTAGGACTGTGTAAAATCGAATACGAGAATTTTGATGGTCGTTTAGGAGAAAGCTCATAGCTAGGGTTGGTAGCATTGCACCAGATTCTTTTTCAATTAAGTGTCATAATGTATTATTCCTAAAACCACAATGCACGTGTTTGGTGAGCTACAGTAACTTTTTTTGAGTGCTCCTAGCCAAAATCTACGTTTGCAAAAACCAGTTTTTTGATAATATCTGCTAAAATGTTGACAGATAGAGTAATTAAGTAAATATAAATAAACATTAAAAAATATAAAACCTACTTAAAAAAATCGGAAACTTGGCCTTAACCCGGAATTAACTTCAAACAAATTTTTGTATATTCATATTTAATAATAACTCCATATATAATATACAGGGTGAAAATAAAAGAAAATTACTGCAATTATTTTTATGACAGGAACTCAATACTCAAGGATTGCTTTGGCGTTACAGGCATTTTAAAATCTAAATTTATTTTTGAAAAGGCAGAAACATTGCAATTTTATTTTCTCAATGCTGCATAAATAGTCAAACGCTAGTTAGATTAAAATAAATTCGTTTAGATTTGTCGTCTAATTATTCCAGATAACCTATAAATTATTTTTTTGCCTGATTTTTTTAGAATTATAAAAAATTAAAAAAAAATAAAAAACATTTTTTTTTAATTTTGCACTTCTTCACTGGTTCTCGTACGCAGTAATAGGGATACTAATAATATCTTTTCGTTATTTTGTTTAAACATTTTTACTATAAATTGTTTCAGCTAAGTAAGTAGGTGCAAATAAAATAGTTTTTTTTTACTTAACAACTTAATGGTTTTGTTCTTTTACAGTAGCAAAATAAATTTTGAGCAGCAAGTGAGATTTATTCCGTGTTACTGGATTGTACGTTCTGAAATAAGAGTAAAATTTTATTATATTTTTTTTTGCATATAAAATCTTTTCGTTTTTTTTTTGTTCACTGCAGAATTTAATACATTTGGAAAATTAACAATATTACACCATAGCAATGTCATAAGAACAGTGGCGGATCGTCGTTTTCGGGGGCCCTAAGTTGATTGAATTTTTGGGACCTCCATGATTTTAAAATTGCTTAATTTTCGTTATTTAGTCTTTCGTTTGTTTTGTTTTCGAATAACTATCTTTAACATTTTGGAAGCAGTAACAGAGTCATTCGTCTTAAAAACATACAATGTCTGAGTAATACCTTAAATTAAAACCATTTACTGTACAGCATTCTAAAGTACCATTTTTAGAGACAGTCATGACTGATATTAAGTTATGATTAAGATAGACAAAAAAAACATATTTAAACAAACAAAAAAATCTTGTCCATCAAAAAGGGCTCTAGAGATATTAAAGCACTAGATAAAGTTAATAAGAATAGCAAGCCCATATTTTAAAATTATCCCCAAAAGATGGAAAGAGGCCCTTATATTTTATAATAAGTTAACACCCAAATATCAATGCATTAATATGAACTCGCTTCTGTGGCGGCGCTGTATTTAGATTTTACGCATTATCACGTTGTTACTCAAAAAATACACTTTTTACTGTCTAAAGTCATCAGACGCATAATGACATAGCATAAGCCCATATTAAGCAATCACAGACAGATTATTATGCTTTCTATCTGTGATGGCCTTAACTGGGATTCTATTCATGAATCAAAGATATGTCCTACTTATCAAAAAGATCTAGTTTTATTTATTTTTATTCGAACAAATAAACTGATCAAGGTGTCTCTGTACTGCGGGACCCTACTTCCTTGAGGGCCCTAGACTCCAACCTACTTTACCTAATAGGAGATCCTTTCCTGTATAATAAATGTTCTCCACCTACCTCAGATGCAAAATTTGAGGCCAAATTTGATGCAAGATTCGATGCGTAACTTGATCCCAAATTTAATTGACTGTTCGAGCAGCTGGAAGACTGGGACAAGATTTGGGCAGCAGCGGCTACGGCTGAGGCCAAGTTGCTGTTACCAGTGCAGGTTTGTGTCTGGGCCTCGCTTTGCAAATATACTGGGCGTGGCACGACTGCTGGCTTCACGATGGCCTGTCGTCTGAAATCAGAGAAGCACAGAATAAATAAACTAACCAGAATTTCGACTACTCTTTTTCGATATGCCAGCGGTAAGAACAAAAGGGCCGCCGCACATTTTCCGGAATGCAGAGGCGCCGCACAGTGGCGAGCCGTAATGCTATTCAGTGGCCAATACCTCCAAACTATTGTTAAAGTAAAACCTTCAACTATTTGTTTTTTAATTCAAAGTTGATATAAATAGTGCTAAATAAAAACCGTCAACCCGAAAATGAAGTGTTATTAGGTTGTATATGGATTTAATTCCAATAAAGAGTAATTGAAATCAATTTTGAACTTAAAATAACAAGACAAAAAAAATTAAAGTTTCATAAATGTATGATCAAAAGGATGCCATTATTTTTTTATTTCATGTTAAATAGATGATTTCTTCGAGATAATATGTAATAAGAAAAATATTTTCTTGTTTATTTAACACTTTTTAATAACGAGAAAAATCACCATCGAAGCAAGGCGAAGTTTTGTATTAAGGCCAGAAAGTAAGCTGATGTATTGCTCTTCTAAGAAAAAAAATATATGGCTGCTCAAAGTTGCATCTTTACTCGGAATAACAATTTTTTAAGTAGGCTGTGGATCACGTCAAAACAAAATCGTTACATCGCGCGCCATATTGATGTCAATATTATCAATGTAGTATTATTGTTGTTCGTGAATTCGTGGCAAAAACATGTTTGCGATAAGTCGAAAGTGTCTTTCCGAAAGATTTATTGCTAGTTCTAATGAGCAAAAGTTTTTTTCTCGTTTAAAAGAAGACTTTGAGCAGTCTTCAGAAGACTTTATAATTGTGAAGCGTACCATCCAAAAAACATTTCTGGGCCAATTTAGGCAAAAATGGAAGCAGGCTAGTAGAGTAAAAGATCATTTTGACAAAAAGTTTAAAAATTGGTTGGCAGGCGACTTGATATTTAAAGAAATTGTGAACGTCCTTAAAGTGTCACATTCTTCAGGTTGAAGACCTATAAAAAATCTTGATGGAAGCTCTGAAAGAAGCAAACGAAGGAAGCTATCTAAATTAGAGAGAACATGTGATATGACACTCTCAGAGTTACAAGGTCTCTTGGTTCGTAAGTTAAGGGCAGATGGAAAGAAAGAAGAGGCAACCGTGATTCAGGAAGTACTATCTCTTGGAGCAAGTAAGTTCAAACAACGTCTATCGCAAAATACAGTTAAAATGTTTTCAAGAGATGAAGGTTTAGCATTAATGGTAGATGCAAAACTATCCAGGCATCAATATAATTATGTACGTGAGCAGTGTGCGAGTAAAAATGCCGATATTTTCCCTAGCTATAATCAAATATTTAAGGCAAAAGTAGAATGCTATCCTGATTCTATTCAAGTTAACGAAAGAGGCGGTTCCATTCCAATGCAACAACTATTAGACCATACCACAAAAAGGTTGCTTAAAGTTCCTAATGTATTGAAAAAAATAGAGAGTAGTGAATCAAACACATTTTCATTAAACACTAAATGGGGTTGTGATGGTTCCTCAGGAAATAGCTGCTATAAACAAAATTTTAACGACGTTAAAATTGTGGATAATTCTATTTTTATGGCTTCTTTGGTTCCATTGCAACTTGTTTCAAAAAATAATGAAATAGTCTGGCAAAATCCGCATACATCCTCGACAAATTATTGTAGACCAATATTTTTTGAATTTTCAAAAGAGACGCCTGAACTTACCAGAGTTATTGCCGACAAATATGACAACGAAATTAAAAAACTGGTTGAGACCGAAGTATCTACAAAACATCGAAATATTAAAATTTCACATAACTTAGCTTTTACCATGTTGGATGGAAAAGTACGACAAGTTTTAACACAAACCTCCTCGGCTGCATGTTGTGCAATATGTAAAGCCAAACCGAAAGAAATGAACAATTTACAAGAAATTCGAAAAAAAAAAGTTGATATCGACTCTTATAAATATGGCCTCTCTAGTTTACATGCCTTACTTCGTTTCATGGAGTGTATTCTTAATATATCGTATAGACTTGATTTTAAAAAGTGGAGTGCCAGGACTGATGCTGAAAAAGAGTTAGTGAAAGCAAGAAAAAAACATGTTCAAAATGAACTTAAACAAAGACTGGGCATATTTGTTGATGTGCCTCGACAGGGTAGTGGAACCTCCAACGATGGTAACACTGCAAGAAGGTTTTTCCGGAGTCCAGAAATAGTAGCAGAGGTAACAGGTGTGGATGAAGAACTAATCAAAAAATTTTCTATTATTTTACAAGTTTTGACATGTGGAAGAGCTGTAGAAACACATAAATTTGATTTATATGCACAAAATACGGCAGAATTATTTGTGGAAAAGTACAACTGGTACTACATGCCCTCATCTGAACACCAAATTCTTCTCCACGGAAGTGGCATAATTGATTCGGCTTGTCTTCCAATTGGGCAACTTAGTGAGGAAGCAGCCGAGGCGCGAAATAAAGACTTTAAAAGATTCCGTCAGATGTCCTCTCGAAAATGCTCCTGAACTGCTACCAACGAAGATATTCTTCATTCATTACTTGTTTCTTCAGATCCTTACCTAACCAACTCCAATGGAAACCAATGGAAAAAAAAGTCAAGTTTAGATGTAGAACAAGAAGCAAAATATCTCTTGATTTTGTGAAAGGTAGGATTTAGCTTATTGTTTTTAATAATTAAATGTATACTATGTTACAGTGAAAGCCCGAATTATGTATTGTATTAAGTTAAGTTTCGATTGATTGGATTAATTCGCTTAATGCCAACGAATTCAAATTAAACTGAACTCAAACTTGGAAAAATGTGTTTTCAGATATAGTCTTATCTATCCTAAATTGACCACGACTGCGACTCTAGTGTTTTTTAATGTAATATGTACCACTAATCTTTATTTTGAAGTGAACATTTTACAAGTACACCTAATATAAGTAATCAAAATGTATGTTCGTTCATATTATTTAAATATAAATAGCCGCCATTTTCCCTAATAATTTAATTTTTTCTTCTCGATACATGGACCTGCCTTGATAAATTTTATCGCAATCAGACTACCAATTTTTGAATGATTTTCATATACCTACGCACCTAGCAACCCCACATATGCACACAAACAGTGTGACCCATTTGTTTTCGGGTCACCCTAAAAAAACTTTATTATTATTAATGCGATTTGGCTCGGATTTTCTAAAAATTGTAGGGCTTGACAAACTCCAACTTTTTACCAAAGATATTCCAATTCAGACAAAATCCAAGGCCTACTTTGCCAGTTTCTAGGCGCAAAATTTTAATAAACCACATTGATATTTTTTGGTAAAACTTGGTATAGGACCATTTTGAGGGATGCCAAATTCAGTGGGGTTCACAAATTTTTATTAAAAAAATCGCTAATATGGTTTATTGAAATTTTGCTACTAAAGACTGGCATAGTAGGCCTTGGATTTTCCATGACCGAGGTTATCTTTGTTAAAAAGTTGCAGTTTTTTAAGCCCTACAATTTGAAAAAAACCCGAGCCAAATCGCACAAATAATAAACTTTTTATGAGGGTGACCCGCAAATAAATGGGTCACCCTGTATATACAGGAATTTTTTTTTATTCACTCAGGACAGAAATCATCAAAATTTGAGGAAAAAATTCACTTAAGGCAAAATATTAATGTATCACCCTGTATATCGCAATGCTGAAATAAACGAGCATCCTACGCTGGTGTTTCATTCATTTATTTCATAAAAATTGCAAAATATGGATGATAAATCAATTGTAGAGGTGGTTAACAGTTATGGCCGGGTGGCTCCATAAGACCTCACCACTGTGCGCCGCACAGTGAAATTATACAATGCGTTTAAGTGAATATAAGGTAATAAAGTGAAAGTTGTTATTTTGCATTATTTCTCGTATAACTTATCTGTATTTTTTAATCGATAGCTAAAAATGAATTGTTTTGTTTTCTAACTTCTTGCTTTCTTACTTTAATTCGATATTTTGAACCGTTTAGACGTGAATTAGCAAAATGCTAAGGTTCTGCACGTTTAAAATTGTATCTTTTTTTTCTGTTTTTATTTTGATTGTTGAAAATGCAGAAAGTAATTTTTTGGTTTATTCTAGGACTAAACGTTCAAACAGACATGTGTTTGAAAGGCACATCGTGTTAAAGTTTATTTTTTTGTAAGATCTTTTTTAACTTTAACACCCTGTATCACAAAAACGAAGGCTTTGGCGAACACATGTTTATCTAAACTTCTAGTCCTAAAATAAGACAAAAAAATTACGTTTTTCATTTTTAGTTAGCAATTAAAAACACTTTGAATATACTTTGAAATAGTAGACAAAGGGTGTAATTTTTTTTTAGTTACTTATTTGACAGTACTAGAATATTTTCCCTGGGAAATACTTGATTTTAAATTTATATGCCGCGAAACTGAACGAATAAAATCATGCGCATTTTAGGCCTATCAAAAAATCCAGTAATTTTTCTTAATAAATTTGACTAATATGATGGAAGTATTTTATCAGTTTGCTTTTTTTTTAAACTGTGAAATATTTTTTTAGAAATATGTAATCAACAGCAAAAGTTATGGTACAACCGGGAATCGAACCCGCACCTCTGGATCTCTAGCCAATTGCTCTAATTAACTGCGCTACAGAACTACTGATAAGCAATTCGATCCACAGGTGCGAGTTCGATCCACACTCGTATCATTTGCTGATGATTACATATTTCTAAAAAATAGTGTATTTATCTAATTTTATATAGTAATTTACAAAATATCTTCATTATGCAGGGTGTATAACTTTTGCATTTTTGACTCCAACTAAAACTGAACCAGAGATGCCAGAGACGTGCATCAAAATAAAATTTGTTTTTTTTTTTAGAACGATTTGTCGTACCACAAAAACCAGGCAACATTTTTTGTGTATTTTTACTGGCCCTAAACCATGAAGATAAGATTTTTTTTTAAATTAGTGGCGTACCATTTTTTTATTGAAAAAGTCAGGGATGATTACCCATACCTACGCCCATGGTTGAACTAAATACTGTCAAGATATGGCGTTTAAATACCTATGTAGGTGTGCCAAATCTTAATCAAATAGCTCTTTCTTAAATAAAGCAGTTGTGGATACATATTTATAAAAAAAAGTTTATAAAATGATCCAAAGAACCACTCTCTTTAAGGTTCAAATGACTTTTAGGAACATTCTGTATATTGTATAATTCACTATCTACTTTTCATCTTGAGTTTTACTAAAATGCCTAGAATCGCACAGATATTGTTTATGTCAGTTATTAAAATCAAATGATTCTTAAACAATTAGTAAATAGATTGCCCTCTGCTAGGCACTAAGGAAACAAAATTCGATTATATAAGATGAATCAATTGAATTGTCTAATTTTATTAAATTATTAACTAAAATAGATGGCTTTCAAAAACCGACTGTTGTGTTTACACAACTAAAGACATTAAATTTTGATTTTGGTTTCTCTGAAAGTACCATTAGGTCTAATAGTGAACAAACATAGCTTGAATGATATGAACACTAATTAAAAGTAAGGATCTAAGTGAATATTTAAGAAAGTTTTGTGTAAACTTATTGAAAAAATAAAGAAGAAAAGATCGCATTATCAAAAATTCTTAAAACAATTATTTCTAGCTTAACCTAAATTTTGTATTGACAACGTTTAAATCAGTTTCTGGATTTTTAGAAATTCTGCCCTTAAAATTTATTTTTGTTTTTTAAAATCTCTGCTCAACTAAATGGGATTTGAAAGAATCTTTCAGCAATAGCTTTCAACAATAATTACCTAAAACCCAAGTTAAAAGATCAAAGATTTTTTCGAAATTCCACCCTTAAGGGAGAACGGGACGCAAAAAATGAAAAATCAATGACATATGAAAAGGTACTAGAAAAAACTTCTTTCTAGTCCAACCTTAAAAAATTGTGCTATGTATAGACAAGTAGTAGTAGTTAGGGGGAGGTCTAGAGACCTGACTAGTAGGCCCATAAGGCCCTTTCAGTCTACCCCAGCTCCTCCCTCAACCACCACCCACAACCAGGTGTACATCCTTGAATCTGCCTGTCCTTACTATGTAAGTCTGCATATCCTTCCATGCAAGATCCTTAACTTCGTCCCTATGCAAGACCGTAGTGCCGAAAATATCTCGTCGCAGTCTCGCTCGCGCTTCACATCTGCACAGGAAGTGAAGCGGAGTTTCCTCCTCTTCCTGACACTCCGTGCAGATGAAATCTTCCTCAAAGCCTAACATAAAGAGGTGTCTCCTCAATCGACAGTGCTCCGTTACTATTCCTACGATGGAATTTAGAGCTTTCCTGTCTCGGGCTAGTAACCACTCTGTTCGGCCTTTATCGGGCTTCACAATGAAGTCTTTAGCTTGCCTCCCGACCCCGGACTGGCCCCATTCACGTTGAAGTTCATGTTCATGCCCATTCGTCGAGTGCTGTCCTTACCTGCTGCCTAGTGATGCCTAAAGCTGGTTCTGGTCCTACATACGGGCTGGTGGCGCCGAGTCTAGCAAACTCATCTGCCCTCTCGTTGCCCTCAATCCCACAGTGTCCTGGCACCCAAACCAACTTCACTGTTTTACGTCGCGCCAACTGCTCTAGCCTGTCACCGCATTCCTGAACCAAAACTGATCCCGCCATGGGTGAGTCGAGCGCCTTATGTGCTGCTTGACTGTCTGAGCGTATTAAAATCTCTCCCTCTGCCCCCTCTATGATTTTCTTCATCGTTATTGCCATTAGAATGGCATATACCTCATGGCTGAAACACCGTTAAAAACTTCCCCAAAGGGAAGCTGGACCCGGTTTGTGTAGCCTCAATATAAACTCCAGCACCAGAGGATTGCAACTGTGTCATACGTGAACTATCCGTATAGCAAACAATTGCCTCTCTGGAGAACTCCAGCCTGTTTCTCTCCCAGTCCTCTCTTTCGAGGATTGAGATACTATCACCCTTATGCCATCTTAGTCTGCCTGAGGGTCATGCTACTGTGTAGGTAGATAAAGGGATCTCTCTTTTCACAATGTGGGAGATCCTTGCATGACCCACAACCTCACCTTTGGTATGCCAAGCTCCTGCTTCTCCCATTCGCAAGTGCGCGGCCATAGCCTCTTTCTTAATGAAAGTCGACAATGATGGTAGTCCTAGCAAGACATCCAATGCTGCCGACGGCGTCGTCCTCATTCTCTAGGCTAGCCAGTCTCTGACTTTTGCAAGACTGGAACGAATGGTTTTCCTCTCCACCGAGGGCCACCATACTATTGAGCCGTATGATATCCTGGGTCTTATGACTGCTTGATACAGCCAGTGCATGACCCTAGGACTTAGCCCCCAGGTTGTGCCTACCGCTGTACGGAGTTGCCAGAAGGTCGCTATTGACTTTCTTATCTGCCTATCGACATGAGTCTTCCAGCTCAGCTTCGCGTCTAGTGTGACCCCCAGGTATTTATGTATAGACAATGTAAATTACATTTCGTTTAAAAATGGGTTCAAGCGCTACAGAAATACAAAGACATGAGTACGATTTAACATTTCAAATTCTGCAGTTATCTAGACGAAGGACCAATGCAAAGCATTACAGAGCCATTTTGTGGAAAATAACTATATGCCAAGGCATTTGCGTCAATAACTGATCAAAAATGAACAAATCTACATCTATTTTATTAATTATTATTATTAATTAAAATCACATTGAAGCTTTATATCTCTTACAGCTTTAACATAATATTGCAACGGCGGCAGGCTTGCAAATGATTCACAATGCTGCGTGCAGTTCCCCCTTAAGGGGAAAGTATAATCTTACCTTTTTTCATGAAAATTCGACCCCTAAGAAGAGAGAAAAATGATAAAATGCGTTGTTATTTTTTTACTATATCTCTTCAACTAAATGAAATTTTAAGACGATTTGTTCGGCAATGGCTGTGCAAAATAATTATCGAAACGTATATTTGGAAAATTCAATCTATAAGAGGGTGGAATTGAATAAATAGGATTTAAATATACAAGTTTCTCTGAAACAAAAATTAGGTACTACACCTATGATTTAGAACTCTCTACAATTCATACTTTAGAAAATGGTATTGTTGGTAATAAATATATTTGCAACTATTTTTAAAGCAAATAAATTAAATTAAATAGGTGATGAAGTTATTTTAAAACAGTCATTTATATGTGTTTAAAAACGTATAATTGTACAATATTTCAAATAATTCAATTCTCTAAACTATTTGACTGTGACAAATAAACACTAAACTAACTAGCCAGCGAGATTTCCTGATTTGACAGTCCTAGATTTTTTCTAGTTAAAGTACGTAAAGCCCTAGTTAACTGTATCTACCCAGTTTTAAATACCGGAGAAGCCCATATAACAGACCGGACCGTTCTGTCCATTTTTAGTTTAGTGATTATGCAAAATCTAATATCAGGAAACATTTTTATCAAAAGACTTTCCTAAATAAAATAGTTTTTATGATTACCCTATATGTTATGGTAGCGCTAACTTACCTGAAACATGGCCCTTTAAGGGAGGATCCAAACAAAGGTAAAGTGACCTTCGGTTTAGGCAAGGCCTTTGGACGTACTACCAATGGGCCAGTAGGTGCAGGGGTGGAATATAAATCCTCGGCACCAAACAGACCAGTTGGTCCGCATTTGCAGACACAGCTCTGTCCATTTGCCTAAAGAAAATAATTTACTGTACTGTGTAGAATTTTAACAAATATTAAAGGTCATTAAACTGGCACATAGCTACAATAAACTAAAGTTAAAATGGCTGATTGCGCGTAATTGTGTCATTAATGAAACAAAAATGTAATAGCATATAGGGATTTTCATTTAAAAAACCGATGTTAGAACAAGTTTATTGTAGAAACGGCAACAACGCGCAATTTAAAATATTTTAGAAATATATATATATCTAATATATAAAATTCTCGTGTCACGGTGTTTGTTACCAAACTCCGAAATACCGATTTTCATAAAATTTTATATGCTTATTATATATATATTTATCATATAAAAATTAATACCCCAAAAATTTTTTTTTTTAATTTTTACAAAATTGTTTGTTTTTATTTTTTCACGATTCAGCATTAAAAAATACATACAACCCTAAATTTTCACCATTCTACCATCAACCCCTATTTTTTAATAGCTATTTTTGTATTATTCACGTTATTTACAATTTTTTCGAGTCCCGTTGTAAACTACTTTTTTTTTTATTTTCTACCACATTTTTTTTATATTTCCTTAAAAATCGGGTATTACATATTTAGTTTCAGGTTTTTTTTTAAAGAAAATTATTTTTGTTCTTTTATGCTATTAAAAATATTTATTGATTTAGCTGGCGGTCCCGCATAAATAAATCATTTTGAATTGAATTTCCCGTACAGCAACGCAACCGCAACCCCACATACACGGGATATACGCGCCTGCGCAAGTATCAAATCAACTCTACGGAGTACTCAGCTGTATTGTTTTGTTTTTAATATAGTTTTTTTGTTTTAATTGTGTCTCGACTGATACGCCTCTCAAGTTAATTTACTTCAGTTCAGTTAATAATTAATAATATATTTATTATATATATATATATATATTTATTATACTTTAACATTTTGTGGAAATAAAGTGATGGACAGTTGTTTTGCTAAATAAAATTTATAATTTCAATTTTAGGACTCACTTTGCAATTGAACAAAAAATTCAAGACATTTAATAAATTTATTTTATGAAGGGGTTTTATGATGTTGAAGTAGCTATTCCATCGACAGCGGTTTTTAGGGTTCCGTACCCAAAGGGTAAAAACGGGAACCCTATTACTAAGAGTCTGCTGTCCGTCCGTCCGTCTGTCATTCCTGTCGTGTCCATCTTTTTTAAAATGAATAAAAAGTTGGCTTTATTAAAATTTGAGAAATATTAGTTGGCAATCTAACAATCGTATCTCCTTAACGATGTTACAGCCATTGTTTTCCACAGATACTTGTTATTGTTTTTTGCCTGTCACTGTCAAATAAATAAATCCTTATATCATATTTCTGATATTTTAAGTGAGAAAACGTCCAAGTAAGACCTCAGAACTAATTGCTTCCTAAAAACAATAACATGGTAGTGTTGCTAGGAAACACATGACGGTATCCGACAAGGTAATGTCCGATTTACCGACCGCAAATCAGTACAGGGTAAGTTGATTTACTAGTCAGTATGAAAAAAAAGAAATTTGTTTGATAAAAGAAGTTTGGGTGTTCAGATGATTCCTCAGAAAGTACTAGCAAAGAATCGGAAGTAATAGTTTAGTACAAATATTCAAATAATATTTATTCTAAAGTGTTACAGAAGCAAATATCATCATCATACTTTGACTGTTCACACGAAAACTATTGTTTTCTGCTTATAAGAGGGGTAGCCTGGCTTGTCTATGTTATCCTTCACCTGTTTAAAAAAATTTGAAAGCTTCAAGTTACTTTTTTGAGCAATTATATAGTATGTGTAAAACCACTGTGATTTTTTGATATTTTATTTTATGCTGGATGTAGTTGGCATGACCACGCAACCCTCAACATGTTTTATAGGTTTTAATACGCCTAGATGTTCGACCTAAAAGCCCTAATATGTTTCTCTTGATCAAAAATAGTGTGTACTTGATATAAACAGACCTATATTGACTTGGAGTGTATTTTCTTGACTACTAAAAAGAATAGTGGTTATTTTAACTGCTGTAAAAGAAAATAAATTCCTTTTTCTTCAGATTCTCGCATTTTGTTAGACATCCAAAACAGGGATGATGCAAATTGAAGCTTTCTTAACGGCCATTGGCCAAAATCCTTCTACCACATTAGATAAAAAAACAAAAATTGGCGGAGACTGCTCGATTAAGTGCTAACAGTTTTCATGCAATTTCGGTCAAACGAAGGTTTGATATTCAAACTTTGATTAACACGGATAGTAGAATTGAGAAATATCTAATTGATGAGTTTCTTTTTAGATTGCCAGATTGTTGGAAAAGCGGGTGACGAAATCACGAGAGCCAATACTACTACTACGGTTCTGTCACTGGCGCTCCTGGGTTAAAATAAAATTATTAAGCTCCAAAGTCCGGTGGTACAAGAAGAGGTTGAAGAGGGAACAATCGGAAATAGAGGAATACATAAACCTCCCGGATGATTAGAATATTTTTAAAATAAGTGGTGTAATTTATCTAATAATTCAGTTGTTTTGCTCTAGGTAAAAGATATTAAAATACGTTTGTTGAACACAAATGGCACAAAAACAAATTTCAACAGTTAATTCCCCTTACAAAAGTTTTTATATACAGAGAGGAAATTAATAAACGAAACCAAAATTTGCCGGTTTGTATCTTGAAAAATGGGATTTTTGTTTATATGAACTTTGGTACCTAAAAATTAGTCAAAAAAGGCAATTGCAAAAAACACCCATAAGTATACAATAAAAACAAATTTGTATCATTACTTCCACACACAAACTTCTATCATTAATTTCTCTTACAAAAGCTTGTATACACAGGGAGGAAATCAATAAACAAAATAAATTTTTGCTACTGTGTATCTTGAAAAACAGGTTTCTTGGGGCATATGTTTATATGAACTTTTATACCTAAACGTTAATCAGAGGAGGCAATTGCAAAATAAAGAGGGAAACTTGGCATCTGAAACAATCATGGAAGCTAGAAACAAGAAATACACGTTGACATACAACTGGACTTTATAAAATACTTTCAAAAAGCTATGACTAAAAAAAGTGCTGGGTTTGATTAAGTTAAGTTAAAAAAACCTGTTTTTGCCAAGGACGCCCCGAAGAGAAAATGGAGAACTTAACCAAAACTTATTCATAGTTTGTTTTTCCAACTTACGGAATGCTGTTCTGTTATTGATGGGAAAACTTGGAAAGAGATAATATATTCAGTATAGAAGATACCTAGGATTAACAAGCAGAAAAAATGTTGAAATATGTACGATGACTTTTAATGAAATTAAAAACTTACAAAGCCACAAATACACTGTTAAAAATTAAGTTAAAGTTACTTAATGTAAAAAATAATACATGTATTCTGCTATTTTAACTTAGTTAAAGTTTTACATTATTGTTATCAATATTGTACTATTAAAATGTGATTTTAGACTACTACATATTTAAAAAAAATTAATAATGTAAGTGTACCAAGTACTTTTACAAATTTTACTAAAAGGTTGGTGTGTTATTTCATTTTATATATAAGTAAGTATCTTATCGGTAACCTACTGAAAAGATGGCTTCTATACTGCGTAAAAAGAACATTAATATTGCATTTAAAACAAATATTAATTTATAAAAAATAACAAATAAAAATAATAAATCCGTAGTTTATAAATAAAACTGTGGATCATGCCCAAAAGTGTATATAGGCAAGATTGAGAGACCTTTTAAACAGACATTAGCAGGACATAAATGAAGTTTTATTAAAAATAAAACAGATTCAAGATATGTCGAAAATTTGTTAAAATTTTGAAATATTACATACAATAAACAAAAGTAAAAAACTGTCACTTTTAGAGTCTATGGAAATTAATAAACGTAAAAACACGTATCTCTTTAAAGACCATTTAGATATTAATAATTGACCTCTTTTAAACCTATTCTGTTAGAAGTTTCGATACAGATGTTATTTAGGACTCTCGTAAGCCATAAAAGACTTTACACCTAGAAATAGCAAATCAAGCTCATTTAGCAAATTGTTAGTTTAAACACCGTTTGTTTGACGAAGCTACAGTGTTAGCGAAACATATGTCACATGTTGTGAATACAAGTGAAAATCTAAAACAGTTTGAAGTGTTTTATTTTCTAATGTTGATAATGGATTTTCATCGGGTTACGATGCGGTCAATCAACATTTTTAATGACTTGTAAACTGCTTAAATTGCTCTTTTAAGGCCCAAAAAATGACATTTCTGGCGTGTTTTAGTCCACAATGAAACGAAAAGAATTGGAAGCCAATGCTATTTGTTATGGTTTCCCCTTTGAATTTAACGTATCTAAACCGCATAGAAATTGACTACTTACATTTTGTAAAAGGAGGAGAGTCCCTACCAACACACAGACTACCTTAGCGACAAACATGGTTTCCACTTTGTTGAAAAAGGGAAAATAGTTGAGTACTTTCTTCCAGCTGAACAGCGTTTTATAGTTTTGGGTTATTTGTTTGGTTTCCCCTATAAATTGTTTTGATTTTTTCCGGCGGCAAGGTCAAGACGATTCATGTTTTGGGATACGTGCGAATGTATTGGGTCAACGAATTGGTCGACAATGCTGAATGGATTATTTGTTTACTGTGTTCTTCCTGCTGTATCCAACTTCCGTATTATATCATTTTATTCGAAAAGGAAAATATCCTTTTAAACTCGTAAGCTCTTCGCCAATAGATACAACTACTACAATGTCGTTCTTTCAAAGGAATTTTTGGGCTATTTTGGAACGTCAGCTACAAAAAAATATGCCTTAATTGAATAATATTTTAAGAAATTATGAATCTCAACATTTACCTAGAATACGATAGTTTCAAACTTGGTCAAAAAATAGTTTCACATACCTAAGAAGTATTACAAATATTTTTAAGCAGAAAACTAAATTGAATTGCATCAAATTGATTTTTGTAGAAACATAACATTAATATCACTGGCATGTGTCTGTTCAGTGAAACTTAAGATGCCGTAAACAACAATTTTCTAGACCGCGTCGTTTCTGAAATACAGGGTGAATTCGAAAATATTGCATTTTGGGACCCTCCTATTATCACCTCTAAGTATTTAACAGTCGACCAGATGAGTTGGGTAGGTGACACTTTTACAAGCTAACATTAATAATCCATACACTGAAAAATAAACTGGAAAATTATGTAATTTTCTAAATTCTTAATTAATTGATAATACAGAAATTTAATTAAACTATTTTGTATTTATTATTTTATTTCTAAGTAGGTTTTACAGCTTTATTTGATACTCATAATTGGCTTGTCGTTTTTTTATGGTTATTAAAGTACAAAACCTACTGAAAAACTGTTTTGCAAACGATTTTAGTTTGTATCTCTAAAATTATATAGACAGAGGCAGCACAGGACCAAATTGTATTTTTAAAAAAAATTATTTTTTATAGTTGATTTAAGTTGAAACTCTATGCCTATATATAAGCAAACAAAGGGTATGTTCACAACAAGAGTGACATATGACTGTAGTGGCACAAGGTTTATTTAAGGTTCCTAATTTTGCTTGTGACTCATGGTTAAAAAGGTACGGTAGGTAGGTATATACAGTGTGTCCCAGATTCGCTTCTCTATATAGGGATCTCGGCTCCTATTATACCTACAGCAAAGGTTAAATAGGGAACGTTTTAGAGGAAACTGATTGCATTCGACATCT
The DNA here is from genome assembly GCA_030620095.1 of Kuschelorhynchus macadamiae. Classification (NCBI taxonomy): domain Eukaryota; kingdom Metazoa; phylum Arthropoda; class Insecta; order Coleoptera; family Curculionidae; genus Kuschelorhynchus; species Kuschelorhynchus macadamiae. The sequence continues at coordinate 41,407 of JAUTXW010005412.1, forward strand.
GGCTTCAAATTTACGATCGATCAATAAGTTTGGGAAATATCGGCGAAAAACCGAAAATGGCGGATTTCATTTTTCGCCAGTATATCCAGAACGGTAAATTTGACAGCTGTTAAAATGTGACATTATTCGGACACATTTTTAATACAAATAAGATGGCGTATACGACACGTCTTCATTATTTTTTGTTAACCCGCAACCCGCCTCAACTTAAATTTTTTTTATGACCGCCATATTGGATTTTTCGATTTTTGGAAAGAGCCTAAAATTTCCAGTCTAGTGATATCTCACAAGTGCATTAAAGATTTTAGTGTCATCAAAATATCACGCTTTGTGAATTAGGTTTCAATGTTTTTAAAGGAGGCCATGATTTATTTGTCAGAAGATTACATTAATAAGTAAGTAATGTATTGAACGTATTGAATTTTCAATAAAACATGAACGTGAATAACGACTTAAAAAACCTAAATGAGCTTTAACTAATTTGTAAGTGGGTTACGTTAATTTACAAATCTGCAAAGTGACGTCCATTTGCATCGAGACATTTTTGACAATTGGTGACTATTTTCGTACAACCCTGGTGTGTTTCGGTTAATATTTCTAAATGTGTCTTTGTCTCAGGATTTCTATGGTCACGAGGGGATCAAACTCATAGATTTCATTCTTCGTGTGACCCCAGAGATAGAAATCCAAGGGCGACAAGTCAGGGGATCTAGGAGGCCAAGATATTGGACCATTTAAAGAAATTATTCTTTCGTCAAACTGCTCTCTTAAGAAGTTCCTGACTTAAATGGTATTGTGAGCCGGACATCCGTCTTGTTGAAACCAAGTTCTTCTTAATTCATCTTCCGTTAGAATAGCTTGTAAGGCTGGTACAACCTGGTTTCGCAAAAGCTCTAGGTACCTCTGCCCGTTTAGGTTGTAGTCAAACAATAAGTCGATTTACTGAAATGATTAATAATTTATAAATAGGTGCCCAACAGTCAAGGGCGGCCGGGTGGTACTAGAAACTATAAATTATAAAGGGAAAATTATCTTTATTAAAAAGTAGATATTTTCTTTCCAAAAATAATTATCGAAACATCCCGTAATGAATAAGCTTGTATAGAGTTGAAACCTATTCAGCTTTATTATGAAAAAGAAAAACATATTTGGTTAGCGGGAAGTAATAGCCGTAATAAATTATTTTGCTGGTATAGCATATTAATTTCGGAAATACTAAATCAATTTATTTCAGTAATATAATAATCTTAAAGGAGTACACCGTGCCTTAATAATACATAAAATATTAAAAGAACAAACCCCTTGCGCTTTAAAATTTAAATTATTCGGAAATACAGCTGAACGCCTTTCTATAAATCCATATTAAATTATTAAATTCAGACAATCAAAATAATTTTAGAGAATTAGCTAAATCTGTAGAAAATTTAGATAAAGTGTTAATAAATTTTGTAGAACGCAATTCTATTTTTATAGGTTCTCGAAACAAACAATATCAAAAATTAAATTGACTGACTAGAGTAGAACGTTTTACTTTTTTTTATTAGATTATACTCTTTTAGTATCATTAAAGAACTAAACGACAAACAAAAACATTATTATTTGACCATCATTTGGTGCCTATTTAAAAAATATTGGGTATTTACACATCTATTATTAGATAGGCAATGGCGGCACTATGTTGTAAAAAAAAGTAACTGCCAGAGATATCTGTGCTACAGATGATTGAAATTGCTTAATATTAGACAAATAGATGATATTTTTGCTCCAGGGGTGATAAACGACAGCGGCGGCACAAGTACAAATTTATTTATAAAAAAACGCTAAAATTGAGTTATAGTAGCTTTAAATTAAGTGAAATTTTTACTGCTTAATGAATATATAAAGACATACTGTGTTTTTCCAGCGCAGGTGACAAACGACAGCGGCGACACGAGACCAAATTTTCGTCGAAAAAATCGATAAACCTGTGTTAGCTTTCTTATAGCAGTTTCTAAATCGATGGAATTTTGATCAATTATTGCTTACGATTAGAAAAATAGATAGTCTTTTTGCATCAAAGATGACAATCAACAATATAGTGGTGGAATGACATCGAATTTTCTTTATAAAAAAATGTAGAAATTAAGTCAATTTCCTTATAATAGCTTTATTAATAAATATATTAAGACAAATATATAGTTTTTCCAGCATGGGTGACAAACGTCAGTGGCTCCACGACATAGAATTTTCTTTTAAAAAATATTAAAATTATGTTAACTTTCTTATAGTAGAATTAAGAAATCGTCGTTATTGGGATTAGACCGTGTCAAAATGGAATTACTTTCCGACGTTTCGCCTTCGATTGCACAAGGCATCTTCAGGGATATTTACTTCTCGAGATCTCGTGGTGTCACGAGATCGAATTTTCTTCAAAAAATTTTTAAAATCAAAATAATTTTAGAGAATTAGCTAAATCTGTAGAAAATTTAGATAAAGTGTTAATAAATTTTGTAGAACGCAATTCTATTTTTATAGGTTCTCGAAACAAACAATATCAAAAATTAAATTGACTGACTAGAGTAGAACGTTTTACTTTTTTTTATTAGATTATACTCTTTTAGTATCATTAAAGAACTAAACGACAAAAAAAAACATTATTATTTGACCATCATTTGGTGCCTATTTAAAAAATATTGGGTATTTACACATCTATTCTTAGATAGGCAGCGGCGGCACTATGTTGTAAAAAAAAGTAACTCCCAGAGATATCTGTTCTACAGATGATTGAAATTGCTTAATATTAGACAAATAGATGATATTTTTGCTCCAGGGGTGATAAACGACAGCGGCGGCACAAGTACAAATTTATTTATAAAAAAACGCTAAAATTGAGTTATAGTAACTTTAAATTAAGTGAAATTTGTACTGCTTAATGAATATATAAAGACATACAGTGTTTTTCTAGCGCAGGTGACAAACGACAGTGGCGACACGAGGCCAAATTTTCGTCGAAAAAATCGATTAACCTGAGTTTTCTTATAGCAGTTTCTAAATCAGTGGACTTTTGATCAATTATTGCTTACGATTAGAAAAATAGATAGTATTTTTGCTTCAGGGATGACAAACAACAATATAGTGGTGAAATGACATCGAATTTTCTTTATAAAAAAATGTAGAAATTAAGTCAATTTCCTTATAATAGCTTTATTAATAAATATATTAAGACAAATATATAGTTTTTCTAGCATGGATGACAAACGTCAGTGGCTCCACGACATAGAATTTTCTTTTAAAAAATATTAAAATTATGTTAACTTCCTTATAGTAGAATTAAGAAATTGTGGTTATTGGGATTAGGCCATGTCAAAATGGAATTACTTTCCGACGTTTCGCCTTCGATTGCACAAGGCATCTTCAGGGATATTTACTTCTCGAGATCTCGTGGTGTCACGACATCGAATTTTCTTCAAAAAATTGTTAAAATTCAGTTAACTTTTAGTACCTTATAGTAGCTTGAAATTATCTGAAATTTTAACGACTTAATGGATATACATGGACAAATTTACAGTTTTTTTGTAGTGGGTGTGACATACGTAAGCGGCGGCACGAGACAGGAAACCTCTATATTTGTCTAAAAATATCCATTGAGTGGTTAAAATTTCAGATAATTTCAAGATACTATAAGGAAGTTAACAGAATTTTAACATTTTTTTTTAAAGAAAATTCGATGTCTTGACGCCACTGTCGTATATCACCCCGGCTGGAAAAAAAACATCTATTTGTCTAATTGTAGGCCATAGTTGGTCAAAATTGCAGTCATTTAGAATCTACTTGAAAAAAGTAAACTCGATTTTAGCAATTTTTTTGAAGGAAATTCAGTCTCGTGCCTCCGCTGATGTATGCCACCCCCATTACAAAAAAACTGCAAATTTGTCTATGTATATCCATCAAGTAAATGAAATTTCAGATAATTTCAAGCTACTATAAAGAAGTTAACTGAATTTTAACATTTTTTTAAAAGAAAACTCGATGTCGTGACGCCACTGTTGTATGTCAACCCTGCTGAAAAAAAAACAATCTATCAAATTCTAGACAATAGTTGGTCAAAATTGGGTTATTTTAAATATATTTTTTCTCGTGTATGATCTATAAAAATGTCACTAACTTAATTTAACTGGTCCACTATAATTTTTTGTTGGCAGCTACTTGTAGCTAGCAACAAGAAGCTCACTTCACGGATATCCTGTTATCTCGGTTATCTTTCATTATTATTATTATTCAATACATTACAAACCACTAAAAAAAATCTGACAACAAAACCATAAGGGTATCAAAGAGGTATTTAACAATTTGAAATCTAAAATATTACTATAATATATATAAATAAATAATATTTGTTTATTATAATATTCACAAAAATTACAGAAAATTGCTGGTTACCATTGTCCCTAACACATAATTCGCATATTTTCCTTATTCCTGTTATATAGGGCATTTAAAAGAATTATTCATTTGTCATATTATTATTAGAACTTGTAAGTGTAAGGTGTTAGTTTCGCACATAGTCATTTAGTACACTGTCTTTTCAAATATAATTATTGGGCACCATATATTTTACCAGTTTGTACCTACGCCACACTTATATTGGACCTTGTAAAATTGGAATTACTATCCGACGTTTCGCCTTCAATTGCACGAGGCATCTTCAGGAATCTTTACTCCAGGAGATCTTAATACTGAATAAGCTCGAAGACACAAGTCAGGTATAAAAGCCCGCCTGAATCTTTTTGAGCTCAATCTGGTATTCAGATCTCGTGGAATAATTATTCCTGAAGATGCCTCGTGCAGTCGAAGGTGAAACGTCGGATAGTAATTGCAATTGACATGGTCTAATCCCAAGAACTATGATTTCTTAATTGAACAAGGCCGTGGAAGCTTCCGTTATTTTTTAATAAACTATTTATAGATAATTTTTTAACATTTGATCAGGCCGCTATTTTGTTCCCTCACATTAGATATTTACCAAAATGTTGTCAGTACGTCCCCATTAGAACTTTAATTTTCGACTAAATCTTCATAGTCAATCGAGTAAGTAGTTTTTTAGCAATTTTAGCTATGTTTCAAATTGACGGACATACAGACCGACAGATAGACGGGTGAAATTGAGAAAACATGTTTTTGCGAATTTAGAAATGCAAAAACTTTTGAAATTATGAAAACCTTTCACAATTACCAGTTCGTCTCTATATTACATTAAATTCCTCCAAAACATTTGAAATTAATCTAATAAGTAGTTTTTTTTCAGGCTGATTTTTATAAATATTTTATTAAGCCGCCATTTTGGATTCATACCAAAATTCTATCAGATGATTTCTACGTAATGTTTGATTTTTGTGCAGAATTTTAGGTAAATTGAAAAAGTAGTTTTTTTAGTATTAGATTTTTTAACATTTCACCAGTTCTTCATTTTGTTTCACCATTTTGAATTCGTATTAAAATTCTACCAGATGATTTCTACGTAATACTTGATTTTTGTGGAACATTTTTAGATAAATAGGATAAGTAGTTTTTTAGTAATAATTTTTTAACATTTCGCTAAGACACCATTTAGATCGGCTGTATTGAGTTTTTATCAAAATGTAACCATTTCATCGCGTCGTGAACCTTGATTTCTGATAAAAATTTAAAGTCTATCGGTTAAGTAATTTTTAAGCTATGCCGCGTAGAGACAGACCGACAGACTGACAGAATTGGAAAACATGTTTTTTGGCATCTACAGACCGAAATGTGAAGATCTGTAAAATCCTGAGAGAGTGATTTTTTCACGATTACAATACGAGGGAGATAAAAATGCCAATTATCCGGTCCAAAATCATTAAAAGAAGGTGGATATTTATATTTTCCTATTTAAAAATATTTCATTTGTCATAAAATATGTCAGTTATGTCAAATTTGTAATGGACGAAAGAAAATTAAATAAATAAGTATGGTGTACCCTCTGTTTATGATTAGGTTGACATGTGGGTTAAGAAAAGATTTTTCTAGACAGAGGCCAGTATGCAAAATAGTTTCGAATTTTAAATAATTATTTTTTCACAATGAAAATACCATCCCAATAATTAGAACCTTTCATATTGGCAGGTAAACAATTTTATTGTGGGGCGGCTAAAATGGGTCCATTTTACAACGGAAAAATTACCTAGACTGGGTTGTTTACAACATGAGACATAAAATAAACGTAAAACGTCACTCTTCTGTTGAGTTTCGAGTTGAGTGGTTCTCTGTGTATCGATAAGCAAGTGTATGTGTCATGTTTGTCATATTTGTGGAGAATTTCTCGTGAAATCACAAGCCAGGCCATTTTCCGAAAATGTAAAAAAAGCCTACTTTAAATATTTTGGTGTGTTAATTGAGGATCAAGATAAGCGGTGGGCTCTCCAAGTGTGCTGTGTTAGTTGTGATGTATCATTGGTGCAGTGGATAAAGGGAAAGAGAAAAAGTATGCCTTTTGCAGTTCCAATGGTATGGCGAGAACCCACCAATCATTCTGACGATTGTTATTTTTGCCTGACAAAGACTGAAGGTTATTCCAAAAAGAGAAAGCACAATATAAAATATTCAAATTTGCAATCTGCCATACGACCTGTTCCTCATAACGCGAATTTGCCAGTGCCGATTGCGCAATTAAATTGGCAAGCTATTGATTCGGGAGCTAATGGAGCTAACGCATCATCAGGCAGCTCAGAAGAACAGTGCACCGATCCCACTTTTACCACAGTTCCCAGTTCCGGCGAGCCACATTTGATTCTTTAAAGTGAATTAAATGATTTAGTACGTGATTTGGGGTTATTCAAGCAACAGTCAGAACTTCTGGGTTCCCGTCTTAAGGAATGGAACCTATTGGCCATAGAAACAAAAATTACGAATTTCAGAAAAAGAAATGCTATGTTTTATATTTGATAAAATATACAATAGCCGTTTACTTTCTTACTTCTTTTACAAAAATATAACACTTATTTTACGATTAGATAAAATAACCAGATTCAAAAATTATTCTCTTTTCCTCTGTTTATCCCATGAGTTGGAGATTCCATCGAAAGGTTTTGTTAAACAGATCTTGTTATGCATTCATTAGTGTTTGAGGCACTTTTAAAAATTTGGGAAGTAACTACTAAAAACCGATATGGTTTAAACTTGTTTTTTTTTATCTAGTTATGACATTTTGAGCAAGTAAATCTTACCGAGATCTTTATGAAATCAAGATGAAATAATAATTAGGAGAGAGACCAGCGCTGTAACGGCTACCATATGCCCTTTCAGCTACATAGGCCTTTCAGGAAAAAAATCCTTAACAATACATAATCATCGTTATTATGACTTCGATTTAAAAAATGATTGACAGGAAAAAATAATAGGATTATCTGACTTTTAAGTCTTTCGAGATAACCTTAGAGAAATTAAAATGGACCAACAATCCATATCGGTCCGTAAAATAAATATATAGAGTCGGAGATGTAGGTTTCACAAAAAATTTAAATAATAATAATACGTTTATTATTACACCACGACTATAATTCATACATTCAATTAAAATTTTATATGTTTAAAAATTTCAATAGTTTACCTAATTTTTCGTTCGCAAGCATTGTCCAATCTTCTTATGTGTATTGAAGATTGTACGTATGTTAGACCGAGAAGTAATTATCCTGTTTTGTCTGTATTTAAGTATCTAGTTGTATGCGTCGGTTTTCTGTACACAGAATGTCCCATTTTCCTTCCTTTGAACATATACATCTAGAAAGGGAATTGGTCCATTATATTCAATTTCCATTGTGAACTTGATATTTTGATGTTGATTGAGGTTATCCAGAAATATGAGAAGATTATCCTGTCTATGAGGCCATAATACAAAAGTATCATCGACATATCTGAACCAGTGTTTTGATTTTAGTGGAGCGGATGTTAGAGCAATATCTTCAAAGGCTTCCATAAAGATATTCTCTACGACAGGTGATAGAGGAGATCCTATAGCTGCCCCTGAAGTTTGTTCATAAAACGTTCCTTGAAAGATGAAATAAGTAGATATAAGACAAGTTTCCACTGGGTCTATTAGGTTCTTATCAAAATTATTATGATCCAATATGTCTGATATAACGGAAACTGAGTCGTTGACAGGAACATTTGTGTATAGTGATTCTACATCGAAACTGACCAAAATATCTTCGGGATTCAACCGAATTTCCTTAAGTTTTCCTACAAAATGTGCAGAGTTTTTTATAAAAGAATCTGTTTTTCCAGTGGAAAGTTTTAAAGATGTTTACCTAGTTTGTATGTGGGCGAGTCTATTGCACTGACGATCGGTCGAAGTGGTACATTGTTCTTGTGTATCTTGGGAAGACCGTAGAACCTGGGAATCTTGGAGCTGCTTGGTTTCAATGATTTCTTCTCCGCTGGTTTTCATTGCAATTTTTTCGACTGCGGAGAAATTCGAGTTTGGTGGTTTTGAGTTTTTAATGATCTTCGCTGTCTCATATCTGACTTCATCAGCTTGCTCTACTGGTAATCTTCTGATTGCTGCTTCTACGGAGGACACTATGTCTTCTACGTGAATGCTTCTTGGTGCTATTGCGAAATTTTGGCCTTTGGAAAAGACGGACTGTTTTGCTTCGGTTAACGGCTTCGATGACAAATTGATAACTGTATTCTGCGGAGGTTTCACTGGATTTTATCTGCTTGGGAGTGCTTCAAACTTCTTTTGTTGCTTAAAAGTAACTTCTTGATGGATTTTTTTGCTTGTCCACTGACGATAGTGTGACTACGGAGAATGAGGAGCAAATATCCCAAACCAAGGCTGCTACTGAAAGCTGAGGAATAGTTTTTTGACTCTAAGTTTAAACGCTAAATTAGACTTTGTCTATTCAACGCAAAAAACTATGTATGTCATATGAGAAAGATCTCTTGAAAAGTTCTATTCTATGTTGCGGGACTATAAGAGTTTCTCTTCTACCTAAATTTAGGTTATGAATGTCGGTTTTAAATGGCATCTTTTGATACAGGTAGGCCGGTTGGTTATACTTAATATTCTTGAATCTAAAATAACATATATGCAGACTGATTCGATTTATGCCTTCTCCTCACACCAGAAATCAGCCTTAAACATGAATTTTGTACTTTTTGAAGACGATACAAATCATAGGCCTCAAGACAAGGACATCACAGAGCAGTTTATACGTTCCTCTTGAAATATAATGCCTGTCACCATAAATAAGCTGCTTCCAGTTACCATAGGCAATTCGTAGCTTTAAAGTAATATGTTCTTTGAAACGGAACGGAAAGGTATGGTAAAATTATTCAAATTGATTTCCATCTGCTATTATCTGAGTTTGATTACCAAAAAGAGTGACGATGGTTTATTTGGGTTAAGTTTGAGTAGATGATCAAAGGCTACATTATTTAATCGGCCAAGATCTAAGTTAATTAGGTTTCATATCACGCTCTGGAAAAGATAGATACAACTGAGTATCGTCCGAATAGAAATGGAAATTGCAATATCTGAGAGATTTAAATAACCAAATTAAATACAATGTTTCCATATTATATTTCCAATTTTATTAAACAATATAGGTGACAGTATTATATATAAAATATAATTGTAGAAATATTAATATATTTACAATAATAACCACTCCCACAATCGATGCGTAGATTATTAGTTTAGCAAACATAGATGAGGAACGATATAGAAATAAAATGTAGACAAATAAAAAAGTTAAAAAAATGTTTGACTTAGAGGTAACAATGTTTAATAGAAATAGCTAAATATTATATTAGTAGAGTCTGAAATATATTGTTATTGGGTTGTCTGCTGAATGTTTATCATTGAAATTTTAAGACCAAATGCACAAATTTAATAGATATTTAACATAAAAGTAACATTGTAAATTAAAAATTAATCACAAATGGTATTATCAATGTTTTTATTATCTATTTGATTTATTGTAGTATATCTACTTGGGAGATGAGGTAAATGGTCTGCTAGGATTTTTTACAACCGAAGTTTCTGTTTCGGGCATTTGCAAGCTTGCTAGAAAGTCCTCCAGTCTCTCACCAAACTGTTTTCTTTTTTCCCGCGCTTTTGTGATCCTGTTAAGGGCTATTTTAGAGGAAGTGTAGCCGGTATTCAAAAGTCGGTTCACAAATCCCAGAATGGCATCTTCGGCGGGTAAAAGGGCTTTTTTGATGTTCGGACTGAAAAAAAATTAACCTATTAGAAATAAAATACAGTTTGTGATTATTATTATTAGTTTTTGTGAGAGTTCAGATCACATAGACCCCAAAAAGGGAAATAACGATTTTTTAAATATCCTAGTGTATTTATTTACATCTTATTTACCAAAGTCAAGATTATTTTTTGTTTATTAAAAACTGTAGATTTTCAATATTCTGTTAAAACATTTAGAGGGAGTATTGTAATCGTGAAAACATCACCCTCTGAGTTTTCTCGATTCCGTCGGTCTGTCTGTCGGTTTGTCTGTTCGCGTGTGTGGTTAAAAATTAATAGTCGATGAGGATGACCTGGTAACATTTTATAAGAATGAACTAGTAATATTTTGTTATGAATACAAAATAGCAAAACAAAGTGGCAACCTAATAAAATACTTAAAAATCAGTCTGAAAAAATTGCTTATTAGATTAATTTCAAATTTTGTGCAAGCATTAAATGTGATATAGAGATTAGCTGGTAAAGCTGTGTTACGAATTCAAGATAGCGGAAAAAAATTAAATATGATATAAAGATAAATTGGAGCGAATTCATCATTAAGATATTGACTTCAGATAATCGTCCATATCTCCGTAACCGTTAATCGTAGAATACTCTCGTATTTTGACATAATGGCATACATACTCGCGTATTTTGACATAATGGCGAAAACGCCTAAAACATCGATCGATAAAAAAAATTATATTTCGAAAACGAGATGAGATAGAGGGTCGCGGTTTGCACTGTTTTATTAAGAAATGATTAGTTTATAACATACTACAACGAAAAAGTTCTAACTTAGCAAGAAGTAACAAAAAAAATTTTTAAATTGAAAATTTCATCATATTTTCGAAAGTATCTAAGTTAGCACGAAACAGATGTGTTTATTGAATTTAACAGCTCAAAGTACCAATAAAACCACATTTTTGTTTTGCTATTCGAAAAAAAAAATTTTTACGTAAAAAAAATGCCATGCAGAATTTCGAAAAAAATTTCTAGTCTCAGATTTTCACAAAAACTTTTTTATATCCTAATTCGAGGCCGTAAAAACCGAAAATAACATTTATTTAATCATAAAAGTTATGGTTCGGCGTCGCGACGACCGGAAAAATCGAAATTTCCGCCGATAAACACAGGACTTCAGAAAATCGTCCATGTCTCCGTAACCGTTAATCGTAAAATACCGCTCGAATCAGATTCTGAATCTAAGGGAAATTCTCTATCAGATGTGTGATATTTCGCGGGAAAACCGCTTTTTAGGCAAGTTTTTCGCGATGCGAAAACATACTCGCGTATTATGACATAATGGCGAAAACACCTAAAACATCGATCGATAAAAAAAATTATATTTCGAAAACGAGATGAGAAAGAGGGTCGCGGTTTGCACTGTTTTATTAAGAAATGATTAGTTTATAACATACTACAACGAGAAAGTTCTAACTTAACAAGAAGTAACAAAAAAAATTTTTAAATTGAAAATTTCATCATATTTTCGAAAGTATCTAAGTTAGCACGAAACAGATGTGTTTATTGAATTTAACAGGTCAAAATACCCATAAAACCACATTTTTGTTTTGCTATTCAAAAAAAAAATTTTACGTAAAAAAAACTCCATACATTTACATGCAATTGTGGTATTGGTAGGAACTAGCAAAATATTGGTAAAGGTCCAATATATTGGTACAAAATGACGTGCAATAAAAACGTTTAAAAAAACTATTTCGTGAATAACATGTAACTGTGACTTTGACTATTACGTAGATAGTACGGAATTGTGTTTAAGTAGCCGAATAGTAATAATTCACCCTATTGGTCACTTCCTTATTTCTGTCTTTATTTAATCCGTTTTAAAAATATTTATGCTTCGTTTTAATACAAACAAAACAGTGAATATGCTGATGATAGTCGTAAAAAAATTACGCGCCTTTAAAACTCGTTAATTTTCAATACATTTTGGTCAAATATAATGGCCAATTTAAATCTCAAAAATGTAATTTTGGATTTTGATTTAAATAGTAATTATCATTAAATATCTTATTATAAAGAGTGAGTCTTTTTTTAACGAATTGTTTAAACTGTATGTATTTTTAATCTTTATACTCTCAAAAACAAACAACATAGCTAAATATTTATAGGGGAGATGAAAATAAACAATGGCGTTCTATTCGACTTTTACTTTTAGGTTGGCTGCATTTCTTTGCTGAGAAAATTAGTTAACATCAAATGTCTATGACTGCTCCCATATGCTTTTATAGTTTTGGATTCTTTAAATACGCAACTGTCACTTATATCCAATTACACTGAAGTCTTGAACACTAAGGTGGTACGAGTAAAATTATCTACAAATTTCCCATTAAACCTATACTGTATATTATTACCCAGCGGTTACGATTTGGGAACATTCCGCGGGTTCTTTAAAATTTAATGTGTTGTGTCGTAGCATGCGGAGAGTTGCGGTACTTGAGTCTGCTACTATAATTCTGCCATCTGTCATAACCATAACCCTTTGTTTCGTTTTTATTTTTTGTGTCCTTAAAATACCGCTTCAGGTTTCTATAAAATGTGGCTGAGTGACGAAAGCTACTTTTTTTTCTTAAGGTATATGAAGCCATTGTGAACCATTTTAACTTGTTACTCGTAGACGATAACACAACACATATACAACTAATTAATAGCTGTAGACCGAATTACAATGACTTTAGAAGGGGTAGTTTTTCTCAAAATATGACTATATTAATCTACTTTTTTTATTGACAACCTCTGTCAGCGTCAGTTGTAAATGAAGGGTTATGTATGCTAATATTTTACTTTAATAATCTATTCGAATTATTTAGTACAAACTTACTTTTTCATTTAGATTTTTAAATCAGAGTTGTCTGCCAAGTGAATTTAGAAATGTAATATATACTGAACAAGGCCTACAAAATAAAGTTTCTTTTATGCTAATCTTAGAGAGCTTCTACCTCAAATTGAGGTGCTGAATGAAGCAAAACATACACTAAGACATAAAACAATATTGTCTTTTACAGCAAAATAAAACCAAAATATAATAATGTGCAATATTTAATAACTTTAAATTTAAACTTTATAATTACAAGCAAAAAACAGGTCAACCAATCTTAAATACATTTCTTCATATGGCCATTGGCTGAGAAATTCTTGTTTGAATCAATATTCATTTTAATAATCACAAACTAATAAAATGACACACTAAAACAACAAACCTCATAAGAAACCTACGTAGGCGAAAAGTAAACAAAACGGTTTTGGCAGCAATATGGCTCAACCAATTAAAAATTAGTTACTCTATTGTTGCCTCTGTCTTTATAGAATCACCGACCGAATCTCGTACCAGCGCCCCCTATCTCCCGAGCCTCAAGTACAAGAGGTAATAGTTTACTTGTAGTAAATAATTACTGTAATTCTTACTTCTAATTTGCAACAGAAGATTAACGACTGGTCAGTTTAAAGGAGCTATAGACAATAACTTTTTCTACTCTGCAACAACTCGTTTTACTTTATAGTACCGCGTTATAGGAGTATACTTGGACGTAATGGAGTAGTCTCTGCAAAGTTCGAGAAGGTACTGATACTTAAAAGTTGTAATTTAGTAAATAGATTAGAAACAGTAACTCTGAATAATTACTGTTATGTAAAGGAAAAGAAATGACGACGCTGGAGTAAATTCCTTAAGTAGTTGTTTGGCATTAGTTATTATATAATTACTTTACATGGAAAATTACTATAAATTATTATTCGCAGTAACAAATATATATATAATACTTAAAAATATGTAACCCAAAGTGTTTATTGATATATAGTAGGATTATTAGTAATAAATATATGTATATATATATATATATATACAATGTGTCCCAAATTTGGCTTACTTGCATTGCTATCTCGTAAACCGCTATAGCTACAGGGTGGGTTAAATTAAGAAAGTTTTAGAGAATTTTATTACAAATTCAAGATCATTGGGAAAAATCAAAATGGTGCATTTTCAACTTTTGCCCGTAGCTTCTAAACGACTCGTATTATGGTTTTATGGTTTATACATTATTAGGGCACTTTTATTAGAGGAACATTATGCAGGTAAAACGAAGTTTCTAGCTTCAATTGTTTTTGAGATATTGGCATCAACTTTTTATTTTCTTACCGACGCCATATTGGATTATTGTATTTTTGGAAAGATCTTTTTAAGAGCTTTCCAATGATGTATAACAAGGTAAGATTATTATTTTTCTTGAGCTCTAAAAACCAAAATAATTGTTTTTTTTTAAGTAGGCTTTGATTACGCATGGCGGCCATAATGAAACAAAAGAATGCCGCATGTCAACAATCATTTTGTGTTCCTGAATAGTACTTGTTATCATTTTCTCATTGTGCCGAGTTTTTACAAAGTTTATTTGAGTTTCTTATACTACTTAAAATGGAGGGTAATTATTCCAACGAAGAGAATTTGGATATGATAGAACTTTATTTTAAAGCAAATAGAAATACACAAGCAGCTGCGCGTTCATACGAAGAACAATTTCCAGACCGACATCATTCAAGCCAAAGGCATTTCAGATTTCTAATTGTTAACCTGTTAGCCTACGGGTCTTTTTTGAAACCGAAACCAAAGACCTATTCAATAGATAATGAAGCAAGAAACGCAGCTATAATAGAAAGTGTCAGGGACAACCCAACAACCTCAGTAAGAAAGATTGAAGAACAAACGGCAATTCCCAAATTAACCGTCCAACGAGTCTTGAAAAAACTTCACTTTCATCCCTATAAACCTACTATTGTACAGGGTCTTCAGGTAAATGATTTTGCTAGAAGAATCACGTTTAGTGAATGGTTCATCAACAAATGCCAGCAAATACCCAACTTTCATTCTAAAGTACTTTGGACAGATGAAACACGATTTACAAACTGTGGAATTTTCAATAAACATAATACTCATTACTGGGGCACCGAGAATCCTCATAATTTAGAAGAAAGACGTTTACAAACAAAATTTGGGCTCAATGTGTGGTGTGGCATTATAGGTAATTCCAAACAATGCACTTCTGCTTTAAATCATTCATAACAATTTGTATTTTAGATAACCGTTTGATTGGGCCGTTCATTTTCCAAGAAAATTTATCGGGTAACAGATATTTGCAACTATTACGGGAACAAATTTTTCCAGAAGTTATAAATTCTGTTCCCCCAAACGATCTGCAAAATATTTGGTTCCAACAAGATGGCTGTCCGGCTCACGGTACCAGAGAGGTGATGGCGGTCCTCAGAAATATTTTCGGGGAAAATATTATCGCTAATAATGGCCCTGTTGCTTGGCCGGCAAGGTCACCGGATATTACTCCTCCCGATTTTTATTTATGGGGATACGCAAAAAATACGAATTTTCTCCGCCAGAAAGTCTCAGAGAGCTAGAAGACAGAGTCCGAGATGTTTTTGCTAATATTAACAGGAACACCTTAAGAAGGGTTACACGGAAGGTGTTGGAGAAATGTCAAAAATGTGTGGAAAATGGAGGGAGGCATGTGGTGTAACTTATATTTTTTTTATGTGTTAATTTAAATTTAGTTTAGGTATTTTCAATAGTGTGATAGTTACATTTTAGTCACTAGGTATTCACTGTTAGTATAATATCTTAGTTGAAAATCTGAAACATCGATGGTTGAATTAATATTTTTACCCATAAGCTAACAAGTTTACAATTAGAAATCTGAAATGCCTTTGGCTTGGTTGATGTCGGTCTGGAAATTGTTCTTCGTATGAACGCGCAGCTGCTTGTGTATTTCTATTTGCTTTAAAATAAAGTTCTATCATATCCAAATTCTCTTCGTTGGAATAATTACCCTCCATTTTAAGTAGTATAAGAAACTCAAATAAACTTTGTAAAAACTCGGCACAATGAGAAAATGATAACAAGTACTATTCAGGAACACAAAATGATTGTTGACATGCGGCATTCTTTTGTTTCATTATGGCCGCCATGCGTAATCAAAGCCTACTTAAAAAAAAACAATTATTTTGGTTTTTAGAGCTCAAGAAAAATAATAATCTTACCTTGTTATACATCATTGGAAAGCTCTTAAAAAGATCTTTCCAAAAATACAATAATCCAATATGGCGTCGGTAAGAAAATAAAAAGTTGATGCCAATATCTCAAAAACAATTGAAGCTAGAAACTTCGTTTTACCTGCATAATGTTCCTCTAATAAAAGTGCCCTAATAATGTATAAACCATAAAACCATAATACGAGTCGTTTAGAAGTTACGGGCAAAAGTTGAAAATGCACCATTTTGATTTTTCCCAATTATCTTGAAAACCACAAAAGATATCCTAAACTTCAAAACGTCATCAAATTTGTAATAAAATTCTCTAAAACTTTCCTAATTTAACCCACCCTGTAGCTATAGCGGTTTACGAGATAGCAATGCATGTAAGCCAAATTTGGGACACATTGTATATATATATATATATATATATATATATATATATATATATATATATATATAAAGAGGTTTTATTTCAGGTCCAGCGGTCCATGGGAAAAAAAAGAAGAAGAAACTCTTTTTACGTTAAGTGCTCAATATTTCGCCAATGTTTATTAGCTTCATCAGGAGCAACTACAAAAATTATAAAGAATAGGTCCAATTAGAATTATAACATTAAAATGACAATCAAAAGAATAAAATTTTGTATAGATATACATAGTCAATACATACTTAAAAATTATTTACAAGATGGTAGAGTCAATAATTTTTAAATTTTAACATTTCTACGTAACAACAGCTCAAATAATGTGGCGTTTTTTAATGATGATATTCATGTCCCAGCAGTTGAATTGCAAAAAAGAACAAAACATGTTAGCTACACAAGCCTTATCTAGATGTTAATAAATTGTACGAGGTGAACTATTCTACGGTGTGCATTTAAAAAGTATAGTTACATAAAATTTAAAAGATTGCAATAAATATTGCTCAGCTGATTGGTATCTGATTTATAATTAATACTATTTTTGTTCTTTTTTATGTGGTACATTTCCAAGAATAACCTTTTTTTGTAATTCGATTCCATCTCTAAAATTTTAACATTGGAAAAGTCAAAATTGTGGCCTGTTTTTTGATGGTTTTCAGCCAATGCACAAGAGATTTTCCCTAAACGGCAATCACTTTTGTGGCCAGCTATTCTTTGCCTAAGCCACTGAGATATTTGCCCGATATACTGTCCATCACATTCCAAGCAGGACAACTGATACACAACGTTACTATTAAATAATAAGGGTGTTTGATCTTTGACCCTAGAGAATAGATTAAAGTTTTTTATTACATTATATTTTGCTATTTTTGTGTGTAGAAAATCTTTGAATAATTTTGCAATATTATTAGTTAGGCCACTTATAAATGGTAGTTTTCTGTATTTTTATTTATATTTATATGGAATAGATGGTACAAGATTAATGAAGCAATGGGTAGGATTAAGCACAAAGCTAGCAAACAATACCAAGAGGAGAATCTTTTTGTTGCGTTGTAGAAGTTCAAACATTGAGCCTAGGCACGTTCGTGATAGTATAAATAATGTACATAGTTTGTTGTTTACAGGTAATGATTTTATTATTAATAACAGAGTAGAAAATTTTATTTCAAGACGTTGTAAAAGGACGATCTCACTAGAAGTTAGATTAACATGCAATAACCTTTCTAAGAATATCAAGCAAACTAAAGAAATAAAATCTAAATTATTAGAAATTTTACCACATCATATTGTAAATGAATTTGAAAACAGTTTGAAATGCATTTTTAATAATAAATTTAAAAAACTAAAACAAAAAAACATTGGAAAATTCAATAACCTAAAACAAAGAAAACTCTCACATGATCGTATATTTACTGACAACAGCAAGTGGTTTAAAAATATTTCGTCTGTTGATATTCCTACCGAAATAGTATACTTTCTTTCTTTAGGACCAAAATTTGGTGTATCAAGCACAAGCAAAGATTCTCGATCGAATGTTTTTATAGCTGACCTCGGTCAGCCATAAAAACCGGTCCCTAACCATTCCAAGGATTTAATAAGAGCACGAGCTAGTAACATAGTTTCTAATTTTATGCAAAACTCACACAAAGAACAATCAAAACAATTTAATATATTATATTATAAAACTAAAAATTTCTTAAAACTCCATCCTAACCTTTATATTTTACAATAGGATAAGGGTAGTTACACGGTGGCTATTGACAAGAGTGAGTATATACAAAAAACCGAAACAATGTTGCAAGATACTTCCACGTATAACAAATTAACTAAAAATCCAACGACCTCGATACAAACTGTATATTATAATGATTTGATTAAAAGCTTAAAAACCAACAAAGAAATTACTGAACAAGAATATAAACAACTTATAATTTATAATTCATCTTCCTCGAAACTATATTATTTACCTAAAATTCACAAAACAATTGTCCCTTTTCGGCCAATAATTAGCTCTATTAATTCTACAACCTATTATATATCAAAATATTTAGCAGAAATTTTAACAAATGCTTTGGTTTGTTAATATTATAAATAATTTTCAGTTACCTAATAACTATGTATTAGTCTCGTTAGATGTTGTGTCTTTACTTACTAATATTCCTTGTAATCTAGTAATTGACATCTTAAACATTAAATGGGAAACAATTAAGAAATTCACCACACTTTCAAAAAATAATTTCATGAATTTAATCAAATTTATCTTTAACAACACTTACTTTGGTTTTAATAATAGGTTCTATAAACAAATTTTTGGCACCCCTATGGGCGCACCCATAAGCCCTATTCTTGCAACAATAGTTTTAGATAATTTATTTAGCAGTGTTATCCCCAATTTGCCATTTCAGATACCTTTTATATATAAATACGTGGACGATGTAATTTGTTCGGTACCGGAGGACAGTACAGAACTTATTTTGCAATATTTTAACTCATTTCATAAAAATATTCAGTTTACTATTGAAAAAAAAAACCAACGTGGTGTACCATTTTTGGACACTAAGCTAATTAGGAACCCAGAAAATAAAATTATTTTGGATTGGTATCAGAAACCAACAGCATCCACTAGATTTTTAAATTATTTCTCTAACCATCCAAAGAATCAAAAATATAATACAGTAATAGCCATGAAAAACAGAGTAATGTTTATTTCTGATGATTCATTTTTACAAGACAACTTAAAAAACTATTAGAGATATTTTTAAATAATGGGTATCCGAAACATATTCTAAAAAAACTGATTTATAATTCAAATACATATGATGACCCTACAGAAGAATTCAACCGCTTGAACTTAAATATAGAAAACTACCATTTATAAGTGGCCTAACTAATAATATTGCCAAATTATTCAAAGATTTTCCACACATAAAAATAACAAAATATAATACAATAAAAAACTTTAATCCATTCTCTAGAGTCAAAGATCAAACACCATCAATAGTAACATTGTGTATCAGTTGTCCTGCTTGGAATGTGATGGACAGTATATCGGGCAAACATCTCAGTGGCTTAGGCAAAGAATAACCGGCCACAAAAGTGATTGCCGTTTAGGAAAAATCTCTTGTGCATTGGCTGAACACAATCAAAAAACAGGCCACAATTTTGACTTTTCTAATGTTAAAATTTTAGAGATGGAATCGAATTACAAAAAAAGATTATTCTTGGAAATGTACCACATAAAAAAGAACAAAAATAGTATTAATTATAAATCAGATACCAATCAGCTGAGCAATATTTATTGCAATCTTTTAAATTTTATGTAACAATACTTTTTAAATGCACACCGTAGAATAGTTCAACCTCGTACAATTTATTAACATCTAGATAAGGCTTGTGTAGCTAATATGTTTTTTTCTCCTTTTTTTGCAAATCAACTGCTGGGACATGAATATTATCATTAAAAACGCCACATTAGTTGAAGCGAAATATTGAGCACTTAAAATAAAAAGTTTCTTTTTTTTCCCACGGACCGCTAGACACGAAATAAAACCTCTTTGTAATTTCTGTACGGTCGAAAATACTTAACTTACTTAAAGGAATTTTACAGATTTTTTTTCAATAATAATAGTATCCCCACATTTATACCGAATTTTATATTTTAGAAAGTAGTTTTACGATGTGTAGATTTTTTACGACTTAAAGGAGCTGCTGACTCGCCCGATTGCAAGATTTTTAAGACTTACCATGGTAAAACTGCTCACAAATCAATTTTCAAATTTTATAGAAAGTAGTTGCGACGTTTATAGTTTTTTTTTAACAAAGTTAAAGCCGCCCACGTGCCAAACTCTAACCAGACTGGTAGACTGATGGCTTTTTCTGTACACCACAAATGTGACATAACATAATATATTAAATTTTAAGAAAAAATCAACAGAATTTCGCTACTTTTCCAACACGATTCAATAAAATGTTTACTGTTTGTCTAAAAAGGTGTTTTAAAATACAATACAACAAAAAACTAAAAAGTAAACAATTTATCTAATTAAAAAATGATACTTTGTGAATTAACCAATATTACTCATAACTACTTACTTAATATCTAGAGGTTCCTCGAAAGACTCGTCAAATGATGAATCGGTTTTGGGTATAGAGGAAGATACTCCTGAAATCTAAAAAAAAATTCATTTACTCTTAAATCTTGACCACGAAACTACTAACAAGGCTGTAACTTTTTTAAAATAACTACTATTAACATGAAATTTTACAGTGATATATGGTTACTTACGAGGAAGATTCTCGTTGTATAAACAATCAACTGCTAACAACTTTAATAATTTTTATATAATTTTAATATATAACACCCTGTATATTGATATATTTTTGAACTCTACACTAAATTCTAAACATAAAACATGTTTCATGCCCTATGGCAATTGCTGATAGTTTTCGAGAAAATGGCGAATGACACTTGAAAAATTTCAATGAATAATTCCGTTTTTTGGAAAAACAAATGAATATAGTTCCAATTTAATACTGTAAATAATGGTTGTAATGCAACTCATTGCATCTAATGTGACAATTAGGATACCTCCGGTTTATCCGGAACGTACTTCTCGTTTTATTTTAATGGGTCGACCTATAAACCTACTCAGTCTAAATTTTCACACAATTTTAAATACTCTTGGGTATCATCCCTTATACCTGTGTCAAGTACTTTTCGAGATATTTTCAACTGAACTGTGCGATTACCTTTTTAACGCTTAAGCTGATAAATGACAAATATTAAATTTCTGATCTAAGGCGGCTTTGAAACAATACATAAGTATATGACCATCGTTCTTATAATATGCTGGTGGTTCGCTTTGAGAGCTAAACGGTAATTATAAGTACTACGTTTTTGGAGATTTCTTCTAAATTTTAATTATTGAAAATTTATTTTACTTGTGAAGATGAAATTGATATGATAATGATATTCGGAGAAACTAGAAAAAATCGGAAGAAAGCCAGAGCATTATCCGTACAGCGATTTCCGAATCGAATACACTGGCTTGTATAGCAATCGATCATACTATTTCATGGCTTTAAATTATTTAAATTCCAAATCCATCACTACTTATATGAAGCGGATTATCAGAGAAGACTGCAATTTTGCAACTGGCATTTTGATATGCACCACAGGCAGCCCAATTTCCGGACAGTAATTCTTTTTCAGATGTACTGGACTACGGAAAATCCGCACTTGGTAAGAGAAAGGGCATTCCAAGAGAGATTTGGTGTTAACGTCTGTTTTGGAGTACTAGGAACTCGAAAAATAGGTCCCATTTTTATGAGCCTTTGGATGCAGAATATTATTTGCAATTCCAATACAATAGAGGATTTTATGAACAATTTACCCATTGTTTATTACAATTAAGTATATTTTCAGCAAGGTGGGGCACCCGCATACAATTCCAGCGTGGACTAACTACCTGAGAAAAAAATTCGGCGACAATTGGATAGATACAAATGGGCGAGTCAGATGGCCGGCGAGATCGCCTGAGCTCACCCCGTTAGATAGATAAATAGATATGGATTATAGACACATCAGCCTAGAGACTTTTTAGTGTCTGTCTAAATTTATTTGTTTTTCGGTTATATTTTTTCATATAGGTCTATCGCTTTGAGGAAATTGATTATATTGGGAGTGTTTTCATATGTCAGTTTATTCTCTAAGTTGCCTGTTAAGTTATGTTGTTGAAGTAGTGGCGTGTATGAATCACATTCTGCAAATATATGTTTTACTGATAGTTGTGTGTTGCACGTATTACATATGTAAATGGGAGGAGTTTAGTGTGTCCTAGTTTTTTTGATGATTAAATGGGAGATTTTTTGGTGTGGAAGATATTTTTTATATGCCTAAGTTTATTGTCGTTTTCCAATAGATCCCATTCGAGTTGTATTATGTTCTTTGATGTATTTTTTGTGCATATATGTAGGTCTTTATACCAAAATGGGTTGTTGATGTTTATGCTATTACTGATACCATGTTTAGCAATATGGTCTGCCCTTTCATTGCCAGGGATGCCCATATGGCTTGGAGTCCAAATGAAGGATAAATCCTTCCCCTGGATATGTATTTTTTCTATTTTGTTTTGTATTTCTAACGCCAATGGGTGTGTTGGGGATAGTGATTTTATCATTTCAATTGAATTGAGTGAGTCAGTAACTACTGCCCATTTGTGATTAGCAAATTGTGTAATATGGGTTAGAGCTTTGGAGATGGCTAAAAGTTCTGCTGATAGGATGCCAGTTGAATTGTGCAGTAGGAAGCAAGCTTCCCTGAAAGGGCTGGAAAATGCGGCCGACGTGCGATTTTCAGTTTTAGATCCATCTGTATATACCAAAATATGATGAAGATATTTGCTGTTAAGGAGATCTTTAAATGCGCAGCGTATTAATAATGTATTGCATTGATTTTTGTCATATCTTAGTAATGAAGTGTCCATTTGAATGGTAGGTCTGTTCCAAGGAGGAAATGAGCTTATTTTGAGAGGGAAGGCTGGTATAAGTGAGATGTTCAGTCTTTGGGATATTTCAGTGTATCGAGTATTTGCTCCTTTGTTTGAGTTCATGGAAGGAGGAGTGAGTGGTATGCGGATAGGAAAAAAGTCCTTATAGTGTTTGATAAACTGACAGAATCTTAGTTTATCGGCGTATTTCATCAAGAGGAATTCGCGACGATGGGATAGTGAGGCGCATTCGGATTCGCAATACAAGCTCAGGACGGGGCTAGTTCTAAAGGCGCCAAGAAACAGTTTGAGAGAAGTATTATGAATGGAATCTAATTTTTTTAAGTTGGATTTTGAAGCTGAGGCGTATGCTATGCAACCATAATCAATTTTTGATAGAATACAGGCTTTGTATATGTTTAGTAATGGAGTTCGGTGTGATCCCCATTTAACTCCCGATAACATGCGTAATATATTTAGGTCAATTAAGCATTTAGCTTTTAGATCATCTATGTGAGCTTTCCAAGTTAGACTGGGGTCTAGAGTCAATCCCAGAAACTTGACTGTAGTTGGGGATGGTATATAAGTGCCTTCTATAGAGAGGTTTGTTAATTTAGAGCAGTTTCGTACTCGACAGAAATGAACAGCGGATGATTTGGAGGCTTGGAATGTCAGTCCTATTTGTGAGGCCCAGAGTGAAAGAACACTAAGACTGTGCTGAAGAATGTCTTCGCTATATTTTGGATCGAATGAGTTGTGATAAATAAGGATATCATCGGCATATATTCTGAGTCTAAGGGGGTAGGGGATGCATTGTTTTATTGAATTAACTACGATTATGAAGACTACAGGGCTAATTACTGATCCTTGTGGAACTCCATTTGTGTGTGGGTGAGTGGGAGATAGGATTCCATTTATTTTAACTTGAAATGTTCTGCTGTTTAGAAAGTCGTATACAAAGCCTAGGAGATTGCCTTTAATATCCCATCTCTCCAAAGTACCGACAATAGAAGATCTCTTGATCGAGTCAAATGAGTTAGATAGGTCCAGGAAGACAGATGTAGAGTGTTTCTTTTGATTAAAAGATTTATGTAGGTCGATTTCTAGTCCAACTAGGTGATCTATCGTAGAGCGATTTCTTTGGAAGCCCAATTGTTCACTAATGAGTAACCCCCTCTTGTGGAGCACGTAGGAGAGACGGAAATTTACCATCCTTTCCAGGATCTTGCACAAGTGACTTGTGAGCGCAATAGGCCTATACCCTTCAACTTTGTGTCTAGTTTTAGATGGTTTATGAATAGGTATTAGAATAGCGTGCTTCCAACAGGATGGTACAGTGCCACTTTCCCAGATTAAATTGTATAGTTTAAGTAGATAGGCGGAGCCTTTCCTTGGTAGATTGGCAATATATGAAATGTAGATTTCATCATTTCCGGGGGAGCTATTCCTGCAATGGGAAATAGCGTGTTCTAATTCTTTTCTTTTCTGTGAATGGTAGGTTGTAGGATTTTAGATTTGTTTCATCCGAGAGTATGGGGGGAGGAAATGGCGGGTCATAAATGTTGTTGAATTTGGTGTAAAAATATGTAGCAAAGAGATCGGCAATGTTAAGAGGGTCCTCGATCCAATTTCCGTTTTCCTCTATGCCAGAAATTATGTTAACAGGTCTACCTTTCAGTCTATTTATTTTGTTCCATAATTCTGATTGTGTTAAAGGCTATTAGTATATTCATTCCAAGAAGTTAACTTTGATTCACGAATAATGCACCTAGGTAACCGATAAAGTTTAAAGTATTAGGACAATTTTTGTATCTGTTAAGTGCTTTCTTGCGATTTTTAATGGCATCTTTACACCTTTCATTCCACCAAGGAACGGGGGGTTTATTGTTGTTTATTGATATTTTCGGGATGCTTAAGGAGGCAGCTGATAGTATTGAGTCAGTGAAGTTTAAAACTGACTTTTCAAGATCGGGAGTAATATTAGCTAACTTTAATGATTCTCTGAATAAATCCCAGTTGGCTTTTTTGATATTGAATTTTGTGATCGGAGGGTATGAAGGACAGCTCATTAATTCGAGAGAGGTGGGAAAGTGGTCGCTTCCATAGGAGTCTCCAAGAACGCTCCACTGAAGTAGGATGGAGAGTTGACTACTACAGTATGCCAGGTCGATGCTGGATTGCAAATTCTAATAGCTTGTTTTTTTTATTCATACATTGAACAAAACAATAATTTTGAACTAACGTACCTACTTTAAAAATTAGAAGGTAAATAAAAGAATGGCAGCAGTGGTGTTTCTTAATTTCACAACCACCTTGGATCAGAAACTTAATATTTGTCATTTATCAGCCTAAGAGTTAAAAAGGTAACTGCACAATGCAATTGGAAATATCTCGAAAAGTACTTGATATAGGTATAAGGTATTATACACAAAAGTATTTAAAATTGTTTAAAGATTTAGATGTGCAGTAGGTTTATAGGTCGTCCCATTAAAATAAAACCAGAAAATATCGTTTGAAAGCGATTTAACTACGTTTCCATGTAAACCGGAAGTATCCTAATTGTCACATTAGATGCAATGAGTTGCATAACAAACACTATTTACAGTATTAAATTGGAACTATCTTCATTTGTTTTTCCAAAAAACGGAATTATTATGAATAAGTATGAAACATGTTTTATATTTAGAATTTAGTGTGGAATTCAAAAATATTAAAGTTGATAACACTTCCGGTTAAACAGGAAACGACAGTCGATTGTTTATAAGGCGAAAATCACTGTAAAATTTCATGTTATTAGCACTTATCTTAAAAAAGTTACAGCCTTGTAATTTAATGGTATATATATATATATATATATATATATATATATATATATATATATATATATATCTTAGGCCTCCCTATGAGAACCCCACTTCCCCCCATTATTTATCAATACGTAATGGATGTTCTGTTAGATGATTGCATTCCTAAACTATCTTTTCAATTACCTTTCTTAAAAAATACGTGGATGATTTAATTACTTCTATGCCTGTAAAGGGGGTAGAAAAGGTTCTACAAGTGTTTAATAGTTATAACCAATATATCCAGTTCACAGTGCAAAGAAAAACCAACAACAATGTACCTTTTCTGGACACAAATTAGGAATGACAACAACCCGACAACTTATACCAGACTGGTATGTGAAACCAACCAGTTCTGGTAGATATATTAATTTTCATTCCAACCACCCCAAAAAAATCAAAATTAACCTTGTATTAGCTTTAAAAACACGCATTGAAAGAATCTCCCACCCCAGTCTACGACATAACAACTTAAAAAGGCTGTATGACATTCTCTTAAAGAATTCATACCTCCATAAATTATTAAGAAAACTAATATTTAATACTGCTCCAACGGGTGGTACCCACGTAGAGAAAAATAATGAGATTACACCTGACATTAGTGCATTTAACTATCAGAACCGATTTAATTACTATATTTCGTTCCCTTACATACAAAAAATTTCAACTAAAATAGCCGAATTGTTTATCTTCGATCCATCAATTAATATTGCCTTTAAACATGTGAAAATAGTAGGCAACACGTTCACTAAATTAAAAGATAGGGATAAAATATAAAAATCATCAAATATTGTTATAGTATTCCTTGTTCTGAATGCGAAGTCGTATATATATATATATATATATATATATATATATATATATATATATATATATATATATATATATATATATATATATATATATATATATATATATATATATATATATATATATATATATATATATATATATATATATATATACATATATATATATATATATATATATATATATATATATATATATATATATATATATATATATATATACAGAGTTATGATAAATTAAGGAATAAATTCATTATCTTGGAAATTAAAAAGGTAATAGAAAAACGCTCGAACCCGTCGATTTAGATTTACTTTTCCGCATATTTAGAAATAATTTTAAACTATACAGGGTCACTCACAAAAGTTGTACAACTGTCATCTTTGATTTTTTCAATACAACACCTTATTTTTTTCTGCTGATTTGAATTCTCTATGAAATTCTAGACATTTTTGGAATAACATAACCTATACTGAAAATCAACAGTTATCGAAATATTCTTATCTAAATAAAACACATATCAGGAAATTAAATAAAAAAACTACTTTATTAAATTTTGAAAATGTCCACCATTTACAGCTCTACAATGCCCTAGACGATGGAAAAACTCTTGTTGCACATTAGTAATTGTATCACATTGAATATTTCTTATAACAGTTCGAATAGGATTCTTAAGAATTTCAATAGTATGTGGCTTATTTTTATACACTTCGTTTTTCACATACCCCAAAGAAAAAAGTCTAACGGGCTTAAGTCCGGCGATTTTGCCGGCCACTCTATTGTCCCACGTCGCCCAATCTATCGTCTCGGAAAGGTTTCATTTAAGTATCTCCTGACATCAGCTGCAAAATGGGGTGGTGCCCCATCCTGTTGATACCACAACAGTTCACTGGGAAGATCCGGATCGTTTACATTAGGATGTAGGGTAGCTAATGCTGGTATAAGATTCTCTTCCAAAAATTGAAGATACATTTGCCCCGTTAGTGAGGAATCAAAGAAATATGGACCTATAACTTTATTGCCTACAATACCTGCCCATACATTAACACTTTGACGATACTGTGTATAACTTTCCCTATACCAGTTAGGATTTTCTTATGCCTAGTGTCTAAAATTTTGTTTATTTACTTCTCCATTGAGACAAAATGTTGCCTCATTTGTGAAACAAATTCTTTTGACAAATAATGGATCATGATTACACATGTTGGTCATAATTTCGCAAAACTCGTTTCTGCGATCTGAATCATCATTTATTAATTCTTGAACGAATTTTACTTTAAAGGGATAAAAATTTTCTTTTTTCAAAAATTTGGAAACTGTTGTTTGATGTATATCATTATCATAGGCTGCGTCAGTAGTTGAGGAATGTGGATTATCTTGAAAAGTTAAGAGAACGTCTAGTTTGTTTTCATCTGAGATCCTAGGGTGACCTTTTCCAAAGCGGTCCGTAACACTCCCAGTATCCGCCCATTTCCTTTCTATTTTGCTCACTGCAGACTGAGTAATAGGTTGCCTATGAGGATATCTGTTGTTAAACAGCTGACAAACTTCTTTTTGTGTCCTAGTCTTGTCACCAGTACCAAGCATTTTTAGAATTTCAATTCTTTCTTTCTCTGTTAAACGCATAGTCAATATTTGAAATCAAAGTGGCAGATCGTAAATAAATTATATGACTTGTCAACACAGTGACAGTGACAAAGTCATTTTTCTTTGGGATTATGCGACAGACATAGGTAGGGTATACAAATGTCCGATAGGTTATTAAATACACAGGTTTTATTTAGATAAGAATATTTCGATAATTGTTGATTTTCAGTATAGGTTATATTATACCAAAAATGTCTAGAATTTCATAGAGAATTCAAATCAGCAGAAAAAAATAAGGCGTTGTATTGAAAAAATCAAAGATGACAGTTGTACAACTTTTGTGAGTCACCGTGTATAGTTTAAAATTATTTCTAAATATGCGTAAAAATAAATCTAAATCAACGGGTTCGAGCGTTTTTTTATTACCTTTTTAATTTCCAAGATAATCAATTGATTCCTTAATTTATCTATATATATATATATATATATATATATATATATATATATATATATATATATATATATATATATATATATAGGCCAAACATTCAGGGTTTTAAAAGATAGAATAACTTTACATAAAAGTGTTTTTAGATTAAAGAAAAATACTTGTTCCCTCTCAGAATAAACAAACCAATCAGGCCACTTATTTATTTAAAACGAAACACAAATAATATGTAAGGAAACCAATTACAATAAGAGACTGTTTCTAGAGATGATGGAAATATATTTAAAGCCTAATTCTCTGAATAAGAAAACTGTCATATTAGATCTTTCTATTATTTACTCAAATTTATTTAACTTGAACACTCATAATAATGGTAATAATAGTTTAAATAATATGCACATATCATTCAAAACTTTATATTCACGTTTTCAGATCCATATACTTATCTATAGTCAGTCTCATCAATACAACAATGTCCGTTGACACAAAACCTATTTTTCTATTAAATTTATACATATAAAATTACACATAGCACATGAACTGTTCAATGTTAATTGCTCTAGTATTATAAATAATAAATAAAAACACAACAATTGAAAATCCTAGATCCACGATATCTGAACACATCCACATTCAATTGTATAATATACTATTTTTTTCTGTGACGGAAAAAACGACGATTTAATATTGAAAATTTGTTAAATGAAAAGAAAATTATCGATGTAAAATTTGAAGTTTTTAACTGGTAGGCTGTTGTACGATAATTAGACCAGCGTTGCTAAGGTTGGAAAAAATTAAAAAAGTTTTTGAAAAATGGATTTTTTTGATAATTATCATAAACACTTTCATAGTTTATTCAAAATCAGATCAGAATCGCATAAATTAACTTCGATTTTTATTTTTTTAGGGAATCACAAACTTCAGGTTTGTTGCAACGATGTTAAACACAACTTGAAAATTTCGTCAATATTCTTTTTAACAAGATGAAATATCTGTGAAGAAAATATGCCTATTAAAAAACTTTCATTTGAAGTGCAAAATTATAAAATTGTTATTAAATAACTGTACACATTAATTGACAAACCTGAAATCCTATTCTAAGATAATCGCAGATACCCATGGAAAAAACAAATGAGTAAAAGTAAAGTAAAAATTATGACAGTTCGGTGGCGTTAATATTTCATTCTAGAACAACAATTATATTATTACATATTAACTTTATTTGATTTAAAATGCCTCCTCCAAGACCATTAACGCTAGTCGAGAAGGCAGAATTAGTTTTGATATGTGGGGATAATTATAAAACAGTGCGCGACGCAGCAGAACAAGTTCACTGTAACTGTAAGTAGAATTTTATTAAACTTTAAACAGACAGGATCTTTAGACTATAAATACAAAAATGAACGTGCCAAAACTGTTTGTACCGAAGAAAATTAATTAGCGGTACTTCAGTCAGTTGTTTAAAACCCTAGAAGATTCACCCAGGAAATTTCTGCTTATACGGGTATTAAAAAAAGCTCTGTTAAGGGCATTCTCAAGAAAAACAAGTTTTATGCTTATAGGCCAATGTTTATTTGCACGTTTCAAGAACGAGACTATGACATCCGCTATGATTTCTGCAAATGGATTCAAGGACAAATAGAATATCAGCGTGATTTTCATAGACACATTCATCCATTCCACTTTGAGGATGAATCCACGTTTACAACAAATGGCAGTGTCTCCTCTTCCCAAAATTGTAGGTGGTGGTCGGCTCAAATCCAAATTTTGTTATTGACAATAGAAACCAATATTACCAAAAAACAAACATGTGGTGCGGTATTTCGGTATATTCGCCGAAACCTAACTGGTGATACCTATTTACAGTTTCCGGAAAACGAAATATCGGATTTTGTAGACAATATAAGTTTACAAGAACGGTATAAATTATGGTTTGTACATGATGGATGTCCCGCTCAATTTACTAGAAATGTTTCTGAATGGTTAAATGGGAAATTTGATACTAAATAGTTAGGACGAAATACCGATCCGCGGTGGCCTCCTCGTTCCCCAGATCTTACCCCGTCAGATTTTTTTAAAGGGATACTTAAAGCAAAAAGTTTTTAAGGATCGACCATTTAATAATGTTGAGGAACTTGAAAATTCGATTCGTTATCCATTTATGACCGGACAATTAGATGCATTGAACGAGAAGGTGGGCACATAGAAACGCTTAGATAATTTTTATTTTTTTATGTAGTTTCTTAAATGTTTTTTTCTTCATCCTGATTTGGTAATTGTTAAGTTATAATAAACATTTTTGGTAAAACTAGTGGTGTCACATTCCATTAAATCTCGGTGCGTTTGATTTTTTGTTAATATTAATTCACATTAATTCATTTTTAACTCTCATTTGTTTTTTCAGGGATTTCCAGTTTGTCAATTATGTATACAATTCTTTAATAAATATCTGAAACGAAAATTTTGCACTTCAAATGAAAGTTTTTTAAATTGCCTCTGATGAAAATCGGCCCAACAACAGTGGTTGCCCTAAAAATGGTTGCGGAAGTGCATAATTTCTTCAGAAATGCTTCATTTTGTTAAAAAGAATATTGGCGAAATTTCCGAGTTGTGTTTAATATCGTTGAAACAAACCTGAAGCCTATGATCCCTAAAAAATTAAAAATCCGAGTTAATTTCACAAGTATACTTAAATTTGAATGGAGTTATGCGAATCTGATCTGATTTTGTTAAACTATGAAAGTGTTTACGATAATTATCAAAAAAATCAATTTTTCAAAAACTTTTTTGATTTTTTCCAAAAATATTTTTTTCTGCAGTGCACATTTTATAATTGTACTTTTAATATAAAAGAAATGTACCTTTTGTATAATAAAATATTCCAAAATTAAATATCTACCTTTACTTATGTGCATATATATATATATATATATATATATATATATATATATATATATATATATATATATATATATATCCGGGAAAACAGTTCTCAATTTTTTCTCTGGGAAAAAAGTAATTTCATAAAAAGTGATATTTTGTTACCTGTCAACACGGGTTAATGTCAAACTTTGTTCCCGTCACAAAAAATAATATTTTAAAACCAGTTTCTTTAATTGTTTTTGTTTATTCCCTTCAACGTATGAAGTTATACAAAACAATGATAATCAGAGTTATTTTTACTCTCAATCGCAAGATTTTTAAAAATAAGAGTATTAATTTACGTTCACAGGGCAAAAAGTGACAATCTGCACCCTCAGAACAAACCCTTATAATAAATAATAGTGCAATAAAACTGTTTTATTAAACCACTTACCACAAGCACTGCCAGCACCAGGAATGTGTAGAACGAATAATTAAAATCCATGATTCAAAAAAAAATTAGTCCTTTAATTACACTATAGACAAATTGGATCTTAGTTTCTATAAACTAGTCGGTACCCACCTATAGTACGTTATATAGCAGCATTAAAATCATTATTGTGTATTGACAATAAAATGCAAGAAAAGTGCATAACAAGCTAATTTTTTAACTTGTTTTTGTTTAGAGTTTATACCTGTTCCTAATTTGGTAACCTTATTATTTTAAACAAAGGTCTAGTCAGTGGCGTGTTGGCGATAGTAAATCAAATATTTTGTTACTTCGTAAAAGGAAAGTATTTTAATTTTGAAAAAGTCACCCTCCCAAAAATAAATCACTAAAATACTACTTATCAAATTTACCTAAAATGTTGCACAAAATCAGGTATTACAGTGAAACCTCTTAACAACGGACAATAGCCGTGCCACAGAAACTGTCCATTGTATAGAGGTGTCCGTTGTGAGGAGTGAACAAGTTAAATACCAATGTAATTTTAATTAAAAAAATATTTTATTTTTAAGTAAAAAATAATATGTTTAATACAATTGTTACTACGTATACACCAATATTTTTTACATACATATATGCATACAATAAAAATGTACTACCTAATATAAAATATTATACTACCTACATATACAGGTTGATACAGTTCTACTTTATAAAAAGTTTCTATTTAAAAAAATTATCAAGTGTTGTTTGTCTTAAACCAGTTAATTTATTTGTAATAATTTGAGACTCCATTTTAAACGCAATTTCTAAGATTTTTTCTCTTAAAACAGAACAATCGTCCACAAATCTTTTAAAAAAAGGAAGGTTAAAATCAAGTTCACTTATCACACTCTCCTCCAGATATTCCATAACTAATATTTGTCCTCATACTGGAAATAATTATTATTTAGAGTAATGTTAATAGCTTCTATAAATTCTTTTAATGGAAGTGTTGTGTAACTCTTTAATTCGCCCCATTTTTTAACTGCCGTTTCAAAAAACCATATTAATGACCTATTAAATGCTTTCAATAATTTTCACCCCAAATTAAAATTTACCATGGAAACTGAAGACAAAAACAAAATTAATTTTCTAAACTTAACCCTAATTAGAAACAAAAAATATAAAAACCGAGTGGTATACAAAAAAAAACATGGTCATGGTTAAACTTTAACTCCAACCATCCAAAGAATCAAAAAATAGCGTTATTATAGGTCTAACCGATCGTGCCATCTCACTTACTTCCCCAGAATATCGTTCTGAGATTTTAAAGAACGTTAAGGAGACTTTAATAAATAACCATTATCCGGAAAAAAAAACATACTACGAGTTTTTAAACAACTCAACAAAAGAAAAAAATTGTAATACTAAATACGTTGCAATGCCCTACACAGAAGATCTATCAGAAAAAATAAATCATATCTTGTCTAAACACGACATAACTGTCTGAGATAAAGCACAAATTTTACTAAACGGTTTTTTCACTCCCTTGAAAAGAAAAGTAATAAAAAAAAAAAGAAATCAAACCTAGTTTGCTCAATTCCATGTTTAATTTGCCCAAAAAAAAGTACAGGCATGACAACACAATACTTAGAAAGTCAATTAAACGGCCACAAATACACAAAAAATGCATCTACTGCACTCCACAAACACTATCATACAGAAAAACATGAATTAGATTTTAAGCAAACCAAAATTTTAGAGCAAGAAACTAATTATCGAAAAATCACAATAAAAGAAATGATACAAATTAAAAAAGAGAAAGATGCCGTCAACGATAAAAAAGACATCAATAACTTTAGCCAAATTTATCATAATCTAATATCTAAGTAAATTAATCTAAATAAATAAACTACTCGATACATAAAACCCTGTACATTTCAGGAAGATCATAAACCCAAACTCGGTACAGCAATAAAAATCTAAGTAAATATAAAAAAAAAGAAAAGATTTGTTTCGTTTTTATCTACCAGAATTCCAGACGTGTCGAAATTATTGCAATCGCAAAACATTCGTAAAACTGGTAGGTTTCCAAGGTACGTGCTCTATATAATATTAATTTCGTTTTAAATGTATTTTTGTTTTCATGATCATACTTTGTTTTAAATGTAATGTGTTTTTGAGTGATGTTTTTTCTTTAGTGTTTTAACCAATTTAAAAATTTAAATACTAACTATACATGTTTTTATTGTAGAAAATAAATATCTTGAGATATATATATATATATATATATATATATATATATATATATATATATGTGTGTTTTCATTCCGGGTGTACATCCGTTCACTACTGTCGTTCTGAAAAGAACAGTTTTGCTGACGTTTCGCCAAAATGACATTTGGCATTTTCGAAGCTTTCTTTCTCGCGTCCGAATAGAGACTGAAGTGTTGGTGACTGCGATGTTTCCTTTTATATCCCCAGTCGGGGCCGAAGGTTATATCTGCGCAGGCGTTGGTCGTTATTTATATTTTTAGGATAGTGCTGTTGTTGTTGCGCTAGAGTTTTTGCGATTTTAGATTTGTCGATTATTGTCTTCCATACTGTTAGTAATTTTAATGATTCGTCCCTTTTATTCAAATCACCTTGTTTTTCAATTTCTATGGCTTCTCGGATTATTCTGGTCTTATAATGTTCTATATTGGCAATCTCCCTACACCCATCGAAATTTATTTTATAGCCGGTTTCCTGATGATGGAGGAATAAAGCTGAGGTTGATTGTTTATTTCTGATACTCAGTTTATGCTCTTCCACTCTTGCTGATATTCGCCTGTTAGTTTGCCCTACGTACAACTTTTCACAGTCCTGGCACGGAATACTGTACACTCCGTGGTTTTCTAGTTTGATTTTATCTTTTGGGTTTCCGAGTAGTTTACCTATAATTGTTTGTGGCTTGTGTATTGTTTGTATGTTGTGTTTCCTAAGAATTCTTCCGATTCTGTCTGTTGTGCCTTTTACATATGGTAAGACTACTTGTTGCTTTCCCGGTTCATATTTTTTGTTGTTCGTTGTTCGGGAAACTTGTGCATTAATAGCTTTCTCTATGGTGCGATTTGTGTAGCCATTTTTCTTTAAAGCACTAGATATTACCTTAAGTTCGTTTTGTGTCGTCTGTTTTTCAGTTAGTCGCACGGATCTAGATATTATAGTATTTGCCACAGCTTGAATTTGTGCTGGGTGATGATGTGATTTTGCATTTAAATATCTGTCTGTATGTGTTGGTTTTCTATACACGGTGTATTCGAAATATCCGTTAAGTAGTTTTGTGACCAAAACATCTAAAAATGGTAGTTTGTTGTTTTCCTCTAACTCTAGAGTAAATTGTATTCTGGAGTGGAATGAATTTACGTGAGTCAGAAATTTTTCGGGCTCTGCATGACCATGTTGCCATATAATAAATATATCATCCACATAACGAATCCATAATTTGGGTTTTAAACTTGCTTTCTCAAGAGCTTCTTTCTCGAAGTATATCATAAATAAATTCGCGACTACTGGTGATAGCGAGGACCCCATTGGATACCATCCATTTGTTTATACATTTGCCCGTTGAAAGAAAAATATATTTTGAGGCAATCCGAGAGTTCTATTATATGTGCCTGGAAATCCTCGTTCATAGCAATCTTGTCCAATGCTTTGTCGATGGGAATACTGGGATATAACGATTTGACATCTAGGCTTGCTATGATATCGTTTTTTTCAAGGGCGATATCTCGTATAATTCGAGTGAAATGTTCAGAGTTTTTTACAAATGAATCAGCTTTTTCTACAGCTGGTTGCATAATTTCAGAAATGTATTTCTCCAGTTTTTGTAGCTGCGAATTAACAGCACTAACATTAGGTCTGATAGGCGCCCCTGGTTTGTGTATTTTTGGTAAACCATAGAGTTTAGGACATCTGCTCGACTTTTCCCTTTTTGGTATGATTTTTTGCTGAATTTCGGAGTTTATTGGTAAATACAAAATCACATCATCACCCAGCACAAATTCAAGCTGTGGCAAATACTCTAATATCTAGATCCGTGCGACTAACTGAAACACAGACGAGACAAAACGAACTTAAGGTAATATCTAGTGCTTTAAAGAAAAATGGCACAAATCGCACCATAGAGAAAGCTATTAATGCACAGGTTTCCCGAACAACGAACAACAAAAAATATGAACCGGGAAAGCAACGAGTAGTCTTACCATATGTAAAAGGCACATCAGACAGAATCGGAAGAATTCTGAGGAAACACAACATACAAACAATACACAAGCCACAAACAACTATAGGTAAACTACTCGGAAACCCAAAAGATAAAATCAAACTGGAAAACCACGGAGTGCACAGTATTCCGTGCCAGGACTGTGAAAAGTTGTACGTAGGGCAAACTAACAGGCGAATATCAGCAAGAGTGGAAGAGCATAAACTCAGCATCAGAAATAAACAAACAACCTCAGCTTTATTCCTACATCATCAGGAAACCGGCCATAAAATAAATTTCGATGGGTCTGGGGAGGTTGCCAATATAGAACATTATAAGACCAGAATAATCCGAGAAACCATAGAAATTGAAAAACCAGGTGATTTGAATAAAAGGGACGAATCATTAAAATAACAGTATAGAAGACAATAATCGACAAATCTAAAATCGCAAAAACTCAAGCGCAATTAGCGCAACAACAACAGCACCATCCGGAAATATAAATAACGACCAACGCCTGTGCAGATATAACCTTCGGCCCCGAGTGGGGGTATAAAAGGAAGCGTCGCAGCCACCAACACTTCAGTCTCTATTCGGACGCGAGAAAGAAAGCTTCGAAAATGCCAAATGTCATTTTGGCGAAACGTCAGGAAAACTGTTCTTTTCAGAACGACAGTAGTGAACGGATGTACACCCGGAATGAAAACACAATGTATTTTTCCATCCATGAAGGAGTAAAAATCAACATATATATATATATATACAATGTGTCCCAAATTTGGCTTACATGCATTGCTATCTCGTAAACCGCTATAGCTACAGGGTGGGTTAAATTAGGAAAGTTTTAGAGAATTTTATTACAAATTTGATGACGTTTTGAAGTTTAGGATATCTTTTGTGGTTTTCAAGATAATTGGGAAAAATCAAAATGGTGCATTTTCAACTTTTGCCCGTAGCTTCTAAACGACTCGTATTATGGTTTTATGGTTTATACATTATTAGGGCACTTTTATTAGAGGAACATTATGCAGGTAAAACGAAGTTTCTAGCTTCAATTGTTTTTGAGATATTGGCATCAACTTTTTATTTTCTTACCGACGCCATATTGGATTATTGTATTTTTGGAAAGATCTTTTTAAGAACTTTCCAATGATGTATAACAAGGTAAGATAATTATTTTTCTTGAGCTCTAAAAACCAAAATAATTGTTTTTTTTTAAGTAGGCTTTGATTACGCATGGCGGCCATAATGAAACAAAAGAATGCCGCATGTCAACAATCATTTTGTGTTCCTGAATAGTACTTGTTATCATTTTCTCATTGTGCCGAGTTTTTACAAAGTTTATTTGAGTTTCTTATACTACTTAAAATGGAGGGTAATTATTCCAACGAAGAGAATTTGGATATGATAGAACTTTATTTTAAAGCAAATAGAAATACACAAGCAGCTGCGCGTTCATACGAAGAACAATTTCCAGACCGACATCAACCAAGCCAAAGGCATTTCAGATTTCTAATTGTTAACCTGTTAGCCTACGGGTCTTTTTTGAAACCGAAACCAAAGACCTATTTAATAGATAATGAAGCAAGAAACGCAGCTATAATAGAAAGTGTCAGGGACAATCCAACAACCTCAGTAAGAAAGATTGAAGAACAAACGGCAATTCCCAAATCAACCGTCCAACGAGTCTTGAAAAAACTTCACTTTCATCCCTATAAACCTACTATTGTACAGGGTCTTCAGGTAAATGATTTTGCTAGAAGAATCACGTTTAGTGAATGGTTCATCAACAAATGCCAGCAAATACCCAACTTTCATTCTAAAGTACTTTGGACAGATGAAACACGATTTACAAACTGTGGAATTTTCAATAAACATAATAGGTACTCATTACTGGGGCACCGAGAATCCTCATAATTTAGAAGAAAGACGTTTACAAACAAAATTTGGGTTCAATGTGTGGTGTGGCATTATAGGTAATTCCAAACAATGCACTTCTGCTTTAAATCACTCATAACAATTTGTATTTTAGATAACCGTTTGATTGGGCCGTTCATTTTCCAAGAAAATTTATCGGGTAACAGATATTTGCAACTATTACGGGAACAAATTATTCCAGAAGTTATAAATTCTGTTCCCCCAAACGACCTGCAAAATATTTGGTTCCCACAAGATGGCTGTCCGGCTCACGGTACCAGAGAGGTGATGGCGGTCCTCAGAAATACTTTCGGGGAAAATATTATCGCCTTATAATGGCCCTGTTGCTTGGCCGGCAAGGTCACCGGATATTACTCCTCCCGATTTTTATTTATGGGGATACGCAAAAAATGAGGTCTACGAATTTTCTCCGCCAGAAAGTCTCAGAGAGCTAGAAGACAGAGTCCGAGATGTTTTTGCTAATATTAACAGGAACACCTTAAGAAGGGTTACACGGAAGGTATTGGAGAAATGTCAAAAATGTGTGGAAAATGGAGGGAGGCATGTGGTGTAACTTATATTTTTTTTATGTGTTAATTTAAATTTAGTTTAGGTATTTTCAATAGTGTGATAGTTACATTTTAGTCACTAGGTATTCACTGTTAGTATAATATCTTAGTTGAAAATCTGAAACATCGATAGTTGAATTAATATTTTTACCCATAAGCTAACAAGTTTACAATTAGAAATCTGAAATGCCTTTGGCTTGGTTGATGTCGGTCTGGAAATTGTTCTTCGTATGAACGCGCAGCTGCTTGTGTATTTCTATTTGCTTTAAAATAAAGTTCTATCATATCCAAATTCTCTTCGTTGGAATAATTACCCTCCATTTTAAGTAGTATAAGAAACTCAAATAAACTTTGTAAAAACTCGGCACAATGAGAAAATGATAACAAGTACTATTCAGGAACACAAAATGATTGTTGACATGCGGCATTCTTTTGTTTCATTATGGCCGCCATGCGTAATCAAAGCCTACTTAAAAGAAAACAATTATTTTGGTTTTTAGAGCTCAAGAAAAAAATAATCTTACCTTGTTATACATCATTGGAAAGCTCTTAAAAAGATCTTTCCAAAAATACAATAATCCAATATGGCGTCGGTAAGAAAATAAAAAGTTGATGCCAATATCTCAAAAACAATTGAAGCTAGAAACTTCGTTTTACCTGCATAATGTTCCTCTAATAAAAGTGCCCTAATAATGTATAAACCATAAAACCATAATACGAGTCGTTTAGAAGCTACGGGCAAAAGTTGAAAATGCACCATTTTGATTTTTCCCAATTATCTTGAAAACCACAAAAGATATCCTAAACTTCAAAACGTCATCAAATTTGTAATAAAATTCTCTAAAACTTTCCTAATTTAACCCACCCTGTAGCTATAGCGGTTTACGAGATAGCAATGCATGTAAGCCAAATTTGGGACACATTGTATATATATATATATATATATATATATATATATATATATATATATATATCTTGTTAATGCTATCTTTATTATTACAGAACCGATGAAAATTAGTACTTTAAATAATTGTATATAGTAGATAATTAATTTCAAGTCGTATCTTATGTACGCCTATGTAAAACAGTAGACAGCATGGCAATAATCAAATACCGAATCATCGAGTTAATACGGGCAATTTAAATGTTTTTTTTTCTAAGATATGTCATTCAAATTGTCGGAAAAACAGGGAAAGCCTTTCTAATTAAAAAAAAAACACGAACACAGACAAAACAAAATACATCTTAGATTCTCGTTTAATTATAGGTACAGGAAGAACGGAAAACCATAACTTTAAACAATTTAGATTTTATTTTAGAACCTGAAACAATTGTTTGGACAATAATTATTGTATTTGTGGTTAAAGATTGTTTTTCTAAACTTGTACGAAAAACCAAACAAACTGAGTTCGTTCCGATGTAGTCTAGAGTCATATCTTCCAGAATTTGGCTAACCCTAGACACGTGTTTCTGACTTAAGGTTTTCATCAGTACCGTCAACTAGACGAATACAATTAGCGCCAAAATGAATACTTACACAAAACAATATCAGTGTCACCAACGGGAGTAAAACTAACATTTGTGATTACCAAGAGAACATCAGAAATCTTCGCAGGACTTGATCTTCTATTTACCACGTAGCAGCATATAGCCACCTGTGGCGAAAGACATAACCCAAGAGTAGTAAATCAAAAGTAGAAAATGTATAACGCGGTAAGAACTATTATACAGGGTGTCCCGAATTGCGGTGCCCAAACTTTAACAGCGCATTCTGCATTCAAAATAAGCCC
Organism: Kuschelorhynchus macadamiae; assembly: GCA_030620095.1. Classification (NCBI taxonomy): domain Eukaryota; kingdom Metazoa; phylum Arthropoda; class Insecta; order Coleoptera; family Curculionidae; genus Kuschelorhynchus; species Kuschelorhynchus macadamiae. The sequence continues at coordinate 82,112 of JAUTXW010005412.1, forward strand.
TAATTTTCTATATAAACATATATCGGCAAATGCTTCGTTTTCGAAATACAGGGTGTTAAAGTTTTAAGAAAAAAATTGTTTTTTAGTCATAACTTTTTTATTACTTGAGATATTGTTATTAAATTTGGTAAGCAGCCTTGGAGTAACAAAAGGCATTTTTTGATTTGAAATATTTTTTAATTTTTCATCAGTGGCGTCCGTACGGGAATTTTTATTGAATATTGTTGAAGAAAAAATGGTACGCTACTGCTTTTTCTGAAAACAAAAATCATTCCTACAATCCCCACTCAGTTTGGAGCAAATTTGATCCCTTGCCTTTTTTTCGTGCGATGCAAGGATTTCGAGTTAAAAACTAAAAACTATTTTTATGTATGGCGTAGTTAAAATTTCCATTATTGTTAATTATTTCAGTGGCAAAACCTTTAGCATCTTGGTATGCCATGATTGCATTTTTGTGACAATTGAACAATTGCTAGTTTCGTCTTTAAAGTGTGACATTTGAGTTTTTAGAGTAAATAAATGTCAGGTACATTACAGTTTATACAAAAAGGTAATTATCAGTCTAACTAGTGATTTCAAAATGGTGTTATTCAGTAACTTTGAGTATGCTGATATTCATTTCGTTTATGGTTTCTGTAATGGAAATGCAAATGCAGCAGTACGGGAATACCAACGAAGATTTCCAAATAGAAGATTACCTTGCAAACTAGTTTTCATTAAAAAGCATTTAATGTTTAGGAATTTTGGAGTCAAAAAGAATCCGAGAAACGAAGGTAGGAGAAATGAACAATATCGAAACGTAATTTTAAATAAGTTTGGCAACGATAGGACATTAAGCCTACGAAGAGCAGTTCATAATTTACAAAGCAACGCAGTTTTTGTTTCTAAAAATAAGGTTCATCGCGTTTTGAGGAAAGATCACACGCCTAGATGGACAGTTATTTAATGATTTTCTGCAAAATGAGTTATTTCAATATCTAGAAAATATTCCTCTAAATCTTAGAAACGAATTCTAGATTCAAATGGACGGGGCTCCCGCGCATTTTGCACTTGTAAATTGTGAGTGGTTAAATAATAATTATCCAGAACGGTGGATTGGACGATTAGGAGCTACAGCCTGGCCACCACGTTCCCCTTACCTCACACCTTCTTTGTGTGGGGTTATTTGAAAAATTTAGTTTATTCCAGATCAGTTCATACAAGAGAAGAACTGATTCTAAGGATAGAGCAAGCCTGTGAAACTTTGCGAGCCAATACGAATTTTATACGCCATGCCACTGACACAGTTAAGAGCAGATGCTGAAAATGTGTCGAAGTTAGAGGAGCTCATTTTGAGCAATTATTTTGAATTTTAAGGCCCACATTAATCCTTAATGATATTTAAAGTGCTCTATAAATTTTTTTCACGTTCTAAGTTAATAAAAGTTATGAATTCTAGTTTTTGTAAAATTAATTACTAACTTGGTTAATAAAGAGTAGTTTCTGTAAAATGAAGTATCATCTTCAAAATTGAATTAATACTAATTACCGTTTTACAAAATGAATCGACGATTTTAGAATTATAAACTCATCTGTCATACTTTAAAGACGAACCTAGCAGTTGTTCAATTATCACAAAAATGCAATCATGGCATAACAAGAGTCGACAATGAAGGAATGATAGTAAGTACCAAGGACATTAAATTTTAATAGGTTGCCTGCTGACTTCTGTGATGTCACCCTGATAAACCAAACAATGCAAATCTCCATAACAACGGGTCGATGACGTCATCTCTCCTTAGTTGTCAGACAAGCTTTTATTTTAGAAACCCTACATACGTTGTTCAGAAATTATGAACTCACCCGGAATGCATGAAATAAATATCGGAAACCAAATAATTTTAAAAACTTGCTGTTACAATCCTACCTTAAAAGTTTTGCTTCTGAAATTAACAATAATGGAAATTTTAACTATGCCATACATAAAAATGGTTTTTAGTTTTTTACTCGAAATCCTTACACCGCACGAAAAAAAGACAAGGGATCAAATTTGCTCCAAACTGAGTGGGGATTTTAAGAATGATTTTTGTTTTCAGAAAAAGCAGTAGAGTACCATTTTTTCTTCAAGAATATTCAATAAAAAATCCCGTACGGACGCCACTGATAAAAAATTAAAAAAATATTTCAAATCAAAAAATGCCTTTTGTTACTCCAAGGCTGTTTACCAAATTTAATAACAATATCTCAAGTAATAAAAAAGTTATGACTAAAAAACAATTTTTTTCTTAAAACTTTAACACCCTATATTTCGAAAACGAAGCATTTGCCGATATATGTTTATATAGAAAATTAGGGCTTATTTTGAATGCAGAATGCGCTGTTAAAGTTTGGACACTGCAATTCGGGACACCCTGTACAGTAGAAAATTGATATGTATTTGCACATTTTTATTGGTCGCCATTTTGTTTCGCCATACTGCATTCGTACCAATATTTGCCAGTTTCTACCTATACTATACTTAGTTATTGGCCATGATTTAAAATAAATTGAATAAGTGGTTTTTACACTGATGAATTCGCACCAGTTAATCCCTGTATAACACTAAATTGTGCTGCGAAATTTGAAGTCAATTGAACAAGCTTTTCCCAAGTTGATGCTTTAGACATTTCATTTGGCTGCCATTTTGTACCGCCGTCTATAATTCCTACCACAATTTTGCCTGTTTATCACTACAGTAATATCACCCTTATTGTTTTCCCAAAATTTTAAATTAATCTAAATAGTTTTTCAGGCTAATTTTTTAAATAATTTATTAGGGCTCCATTTTGTTTTGCTCTCTTGGATTTGTACCAAAATTTATTTATTTATTTATTTATTTCACTTTGTGCCAATTGATCAAGAGTCGAGAGTAAAAATAAAATATAACATAAGACATTTTTAAAACCATATCAAGATTGGACTAACTAACAGAAAACAATTATTGCAAAATCGAAAATTTATTTCTAACATTATAATAACATTTTTCAAGAAGATAACTCTTTGTACTTTTCTTAAATTTTTTGTAAGAAGTTATTTCTCTTAGGCTTGATGGTAATTGGTTGTACAGGGTGGCCATTTTATGGTGATACAGTACCTTATCTAGAAAACGGTAATAGTTACGACAAAAAGTTAAATACAAAAGTTGTTTGGATTCAATTAAATTTTTATTTTATTTCACTTTTGCTTATACAGGGTGTTTCGTTTTGACGTGACACTCGTCAACTTTCTTAATTTAAATGGGACATCCTATATATTATTACATGTTTCGATTCTACTGTTAATTTGCGAAAGTTTTTATAATAACATCTATATTTGAATTTTTTATCGTTTTTGAGTAAATTGAGTTTTTAGAATTTTTTTTTTAAAACATTTTTTTTTTTAAATTTTTACTTATAAAACTTTAATGGAACTGACTAATATCCTAAACATACATTACTAAGGGTTCAATTCAACGAGTTTCCATGCTGGTCTTACCAATTAATATACATGATGTTAAAAATGGAGAGCAAAACAAACAGAACTTTAAATGTAAAAATCTCCTGTTTTTCAAATGGAACACCCTGTATATTTTTATTTCATCTGATTCAGCATTCAATTACCTATCATTACTTATATATATGTCCTATACCTAAAATGAACAGTTGCGATTTTATTAGCCGTTTTCTGATTTATCCTGGAATTTTGCCAGAAAATAAAAAAATCAAGATAGGCTTAGGAAATAACCTAATGCAATTGTGGACTTAAGTTGACATTTGCTCTGTTTGTCATTTTTGTCAAATTTTTGCTGCGAAATTTGTTAAAAAATGGCTTTATATAGTTTAGATGAACGTTTGAAATTATACAATTGTTTCATAAAAAATAATAAAAGTCCAGGGTTAGCCCTTAGAGAATATTCGAGGGAATATCCTAATAATCGAGTACCCTCCAGGACTATATTTTTTCGAATTGTGCGTGATTTGGAAAATGGTGTCCTTAAAAACTTCAAGAAAAATCGTCTCAATTTTGTCCTCACCGAGGAAAAACAACTGGAGATTTTACTTTATTTCGTGGAAGATGATGAAAGATCCCAAAGAGATGCTGACAGAGACATTGCAGGTGTCAGTAGAGGAAGTATTCAAAAAACACTGCAGGTGAATGGTTATCATCCTTATAAATTTCTTCCAACTCAATTATTATCACAATTAGACTTTAATGAAAGATTGACTTTTTGTTGTGATATTATGGACCGGCAGTTCGAAAATGTGTTTTTTTCAAAAGTGCTTTGGACTGATGAAGCCTCATTTAATACGGCGGGTATTTTTAATCGGAAAAATACTCATTACTAGTCTCAAACTAATAAACATCTAATAAAAGCAATTAAAAAACAAGGCCGTCAAACCGTAAATGTATGGTGCGGAATTATTTGCGACCGTATTATCGGACCAATATTTTTTGACAGGTCGTTAAATGGCGAAAGATACTTGGAGCTGCTTAGGAATGAAATCATGCCCCTTACCAACAACTTGTCAGCAAATATTCGAGAAAATATCATTTTTCAGCAGAATAGCGCCCCGTACCACACGGTTGCAACGGTAGTAAATTTCCTTAATCAACATTTTCTATTGCGGATAGGAAGACATGGTTTAATATCCTGGCCACCACGAAGCCCTGATTTAAGTCCTTGCACTAAAAAATAAAGTTTATAAAAATAGATCTAATAATAGAAATGAGTTAAAAATAAAAATCAGGGAAGAGATCAATAATTTTAATGCATCTAATTCGGTAAGGAACGCTATTCGAAAAATGGAGGCTATTTACACTTCATGTATCGCAATGGACGGTGGCCATATTGAAAATTTTTTATAATCTGTTTTAATCATGTTTAACACTCAGTTAGTTATTATTTATACCGTGTGGCACAAGATATTTTTTTGTCTCTCCCTTATTTTCGTAAACATTAAATAATAAGAACATAAATTACATGATATTTCACTTTTATTTGCATTTTCTAACATTATTTATAGTCGCTATCTGTGTTAAGGAAATGAGAATAAGGCTTAGTTTACGACATTTTTATTTTAGCCCACTTCATCTGTTTACTTATATTAAAAAAAATATAGTCAAAACAGAAAACGGCTAATAAAATCGAAACTGTTCATTTTAGGTATAGGACATATATATGAGTAATAATAGGTAATTGAACGCTGAATCAGAAGAAATAAAAATATACAGGGTGTTCTATTTGAAAAACAGGAGATTTTTACATTTAAAGTTCTGTTTGTTTTGCTCTCCATTTTTAACACCCTGTATATTAATTGTTAAGACCATCATAAAAACTCGTTGAATTGAACCCTTAGTAATGTATGTTTAAGATATTAGTCAGTTCCAATAAAGTTTTATAGGTAAAACATTTTTTTTTAAAAATATGTTTTTTTTTTAAATTCTAAAAACTCAGTTTACTCAAAAACGATTAAGAATTCAAATATAGATGTTATTATAAAAACTTTCGCAAATTAACAGTAGAATCGAAACATGTAATAATATATAGGGTATCCTATTTAAATTAAGAAAGTTGACATGTGTCACGTCAAAACGAAACACCCTGTATAAGCAAAAGTGAAATAGAATAAAAATTTAATTGAATCCAAACAACTCTTATATTTAACTTTTTGTTGTAACTATTACCGTTTTCTAGATAAGGTACTGTATCACCATAAAATGGCCACCCTGTACATATTCCCACAAAAACAGTAAGGACTTTTTTGGAAAGTGCTAGTCCTATAGGGCGGTGTATAAATGTTTGTGGAGTTTCTTGTACCATAATTATGTGGTTCTAGATGACGAGAAAATCTGGTGAATTGTTTTTTAACGAATAATGCCGAGTGTAAAATTGGAATACATGGAAGAGGGAGAATTTTATATTGTTTGAAGTAGTTAATGAGAAAATTTTTCTAATTAATTTTTTTTTGTAACATAAAAATTCTGTTTAAATCTGTTGATTGGTCCCAGTAAATAATACCATAGCTTAGATGGCTATATGCTAGTGCGTAATAGGTATTTAAAAGTAGTTTTATTTCTAAAGTGTTTTTTAGATTTCTTATTGCAAAGTAGGCAGTATTTAACTTACTTGCGACATGGTTCATCTCGTTGCACCATGTTATGTGTGGATCTAGATGTAATCCTAGAAATTTAAAATTATCAATCCCATTGACATGTTTGCAGTTTAATAACAAATTTGATACCCGAGGCATATCTTTTCTTATACAAAATGCCATAAAGCAGGTTTTGGATTCGTTGACAATAAGGCAATGTTTCTCACACCATAAAGTAAATTTTTCTAAAATTATATTGGCATTATTTTCCAATTTCTCGAAATTATTATCAGAAATTGCTATAGTGCAGTACTCTGCTTAAAGAATTATTCTATTTTTTGATAGTGACTGAGGCAAGACATTTTCTAGATCATTTATAAAAAGCGTAAATAGTAGAGGTGAAATAATGCTTCCCTGACGTACATTACAGTTTATATTATGTCCAGTAGAGATAGCATCCCCAATCTTAACCTTCATCTTTCCTTTTGTTGATATCTCCTCCTATCCCCAATGCATATATTTTTCTGTAAAAAGGAGCTATTTAGGCAGTCAAAAGCTCGAGTTAAGTCAAAGAAGATGGAAAGAACGTAGTTTGATGTGTCCAAGCCCTCATAAACAAAACTTAATAGTTCAAAAGCAGCTGTAGAAGTGGAGCAATCTTTTCTAAAACCGTGTTGTTTGTTACTTATTAATTTTTCTGCATTTAAGAAGTTTTCTATCTTGAATAAAACTACTTTTTCAAAAAGTTTAGAAAAGGTAGGCAGGCCCGTAATACATCGATAGTTTTCGATTTTTTCCCTGTCACCCTTTTTATAAAGTGGAATAACTTCCCCTACCTTCAACTCACCCTTTTCGAGGGATAAATTAGAGATATATCATAATGGGTGTTTGATATAACCCCATATTTTTTCTAATGCCATAACTGGGATGTCGTTTTTACCAGAGCAGGCTGGTGACCTGATATGAAATTCACTGGTTGTACAATTTGAAAAATCAATATTTTGTTTACCCAAGGTTGTTGATATTAGGTTTTCTGCGCTTGTTGCAAAATATTTGCAGAATTCTTTACATATTTCAGAGGGATTTATTACGTAATTATTGTTAGGTACTAATTTTGTGGGATTAGAGCACTTTTTTACTCTTCCTAAGTTAGTATTTATTACTTGCCAGATCGTTTTAGAGTTATATGAGGAGTCTAAAGTTTTTTGTTTGTAGAAATTTGATTTCTGCAGAGCCAGCTGTTCATGAAATAGTTTTTTTGACTGAGTGTATAAGTTTTTGTATAAAATATTACAGGTTTATTTTTTATGTTATATTTGATTTTTGTACAAAATTTGAAGTAAATTGAATAATTTATTTTTGAGTAATAGTTTTTTTAACATTTCCCTAGGCCGCCATTTCGTTCCGCCATATTGGATTTTTACCGAAATATTACCAGGTCATCCCCATATAACCCTTAATTTTTTACAAATTTCAATCGTGTAAGTTGTTTTTAGCTAAATACGCCGCGAACTGACAGACAGACCAATGGAATTGAAAACACATATTTTATGGCATTTAAAATGTAAAGATATGTAAAACCTGGAATGTATTCAAAATACAAGAGTTCTAACCACACTACACCACAACTTGTTACGTTCTGGACGCGCGTTTCGCTAACCAGGTTAGCATCATCAGCAGATGATATAAACTCGATCGCCATTTTGTTCCGACATTTTGAATTCGTTTCACAGTTTTATTAGTTCCTCTCTATACCACAATTAGTGCTTTAATTTTAAAAATTTGGAATCAATCTATTAAGTAAGTAGTTTTTTCAGGTTGAATTTATAAATATTATACAATGAGGGCATAAAGTCTGGAAACCTTGAGATATGTCGAAAACTATACAAGTTGGGTAAAAAAGTTTCATATAAAAGTTGTATAGTTCCTTACGATTTATGATTCAAAAATGTCTTGAAATATACAGGGTGTTTTAAAATCAAGTTATACGCCAAAACTTCAAAATCTGTAATGGAACACCCTGTATATTATTTCATTTTAAGAATCTACATGAAATTCTGATCATATTTTATTAAGCATACCCTATCCCTAAAGTCAACTGTTTTGAGATAAAAAAATAAGTTTTACAAAATTTTTTTAATAACGATTAACAACGATAGTCTAAAATTCTAAATGGTGCGTCTTACCGTAATAAATGCTGGAACTGTTGTCCGTTCACTTCCTGACAATATCCTAATCGGTTGATGAACTCTTGTTGTAGATTTCGAATGAAAGTAGGTGGGATTTGTCGAATTTCATCTCTTGTACGATATTTCAGCGCATCGATATTAGGAGATCTGTTCAAATAAACTTTGCTCTTTAAATATCCCCACAGAAAATAATCTAGGGGAGTTAAGTCCGAGGACCTGGCCGGCCATTCGTAGGGACCACGACGTCCTATCCACCTGTTAGGAAATATTTCACTGAGATACTGCCCAACAGGTAGCACGTAGTGAGGTGCTGCTACATCTTGTTGGAACCACATTGCTGCAGTAGGCATATCCGGCTCATTACCTGGATACAATTAAGCTAAGGCAGGAATCAACTCGAGTTGTAAAAAATCAAGATAAATTTCGCCGGTTAAATTTACATCGAAAAAGTAGGGACCCATAATTCTATCTTGAAATATTCCAGTCCAAACATTGATTTTCTCGGGATATTGCGTATGAGCCACTTGAGCCCAATGGGGATTCTCTGTAGACCAATATCTACAGTTTTGTCTGTTGACAGTACCATTAAAGAAAAAGGTGGCTTCATCGGAAAATAAAATATTTCTGCAAAAGAATGGATCCAGGTTGCACCGCTCTTGCATACTTTCGCAAAACTCAAGTCGGCGGTCAAAGTCGTCTTCATTTAATTCATGGATTAATCTTATTTTGTAGGGATGATACTTTGCCGTGTGCAGAATATTTTTTACCGATGATTGACTAAGGTTTAAATCTAATGCTACTTGACTTGTGGGTAAATGTGGATTTTCGTTATAACTGAGTAAAACATTCAATTTCATATCATCATCTAGTTTTGGCCTACCTGTCCTGGGAAGATCTTTTACACAACCATGATCACGAAATTTTTTGATAATTTTGATAATTGTGGATTTTGCAATTGCTTGTCCTCGCTCGGGATGTGTATTATTAAAAAGTTCACATACTTCGTCAAGATTTCTTTGGCGATCTCCCCATCCAAACATCATAAGAATCTCTCTTCTTCCTCTTTCTGAAAGCATTTTTATCAGGAAAAAAGTAACTCTCCAACAATATGTTAAAAATTAACACAGTTTATTGTCAGTACATGACAGTTTCTATGGGAGTTCTAAAATAATCCACCAGGTTTCACTATGCATAGGGAAATGAGTTAATTTTGTTTAAAGCCAAATTTCCATTTTCTCATTTTTTTATCTCAAAAACAGTTGCCTTTAGGGATAGGGTATGCTTTATAAAATATGATTAGAATTTCATGTAGATTCTTAAATTGAAATAATATACAGGGTGTTCCATTAGAGATTCTGAAGTTTTGGCGTGTAACTTGATTTTAAAACACCCTGTATATTTCAAGACATTTTTGAATCATTAATCGAAAAGGAACTATACAACTTTTATATGAAACTTTTTTACCCAACTTGTATAGTTTTTGACATATCTCAAGGTTTCCAAACTTTATGCCCTCATTATATAAAACCGCTATTTTGTTTCACAATCTTGGATTCGTACTAGAATTTTGCCAGTTCATTACTACGTAATGCTTGATTTTTATGCAAGTTTTGAGAAAATTGGTCCGGGGGGGGTCTGGCCCCCCTAAAAATATTTTGGTATAGGTATGCTTCTTCTTAATTTTCCTGAGATTTGACTGTTTGGACCCCCCCCCCGAAACGGAATTTTTGGTTTGGACCCTCCCCCCCAAACCGAATTTCTGTTTCCCTTCATCTAGATACCCTGAAACGTAAATATCTGGAAAAATCTCGGAGGGTGATTTTTTCATGATTACAAAACTTCCCTCTAACCATGGAAGTAAAATCTAGTGACCCCGAAACGTGAATACTTGAAAAAATCTCGAATTTCACTATTTCAATCGAGGGAAGTAATTAAAAAAGAACATGCTGCTTAAAGTCGACTCTAACTAAAATAAAACAAGATAGCATTAATTAAACTCTGTAGAAATGTTCACATATATTTTTGATTTAAAACTATTTCCTTAAGGCTATCCTATTTTCATACAATCTCACTTTATCTATTGTAAGCTTAAAAATTAGTTTGTAGTTTAACTTACTTAACTACGTAGATATATTATTTCAGTGTTGATCACTGCAATCACTGTGGTTAATATTTATATAAGAAAACAGCTACTTAGACAAGTTAATCTCTTTTGATAATTAAAACGAGATTATATTATCCAAACAAGCTGTTCATGCAAATATTTTTGCAACAACATCCTAAAATGTATTAAAATATTTCCAATATAACGTAATAAAATATGCCATCTCATTTTTCCCCTGTAGCACAAAATATTGGTCCTAGCCTAATGCACTATTGGCCCAATATTTACAAGTGGGGCCAATATAGAACTTTTTTAGCCTATATAGGTATAATATAGGTAAAAAATATATGTTTCGATATATAATGCCACTTTTACACCCATATTGGCCCAATTTTTTATCAGTCAGACAAATGTAAAAATTGTAATAGCCTGTGTAGGTGTTATATTGACAAAAAAAATATGTTCGATATATAATGCCACTTTTGGGCCAATATAGGACCAATATAATATATAACCTCTTATAAATTTCTATCCGTTCGATGTTTTTTAATCAACGTAGTACCTTCGTTGGGCTAATATGGACATAACATATTTTTCCAGAATAATAAGGTTCAGTCACACAAATCTGCTTCCTTGTTATCACGAATAGAAAGATGGGTGTACTAATATTTTTCCAGTTCATTCCTATCTCACAGCTAATTTTTCTGCAAAATTTTGGATGAATTGTATAGGTCTAGTTTTTATTAAGAATATCTAAGGACCCTGAAACGTAAAGATCTGAAAAAAATCTCAGAGAGTATTTTTTTAAGATTACAATACTTTCCCTTACAAGAAAAGTAAAAACAAATGTTTATAAATGCGGCGAATCTTGAAATTAAAAAGTAGTATTTATTTCCCAAACTTCGTGTCATTTGCGACATTAAGTAATTGTGGCAACTCTGCTTCAAATACAAAATGCAAATGGCCGGTCAGTGTATGTATACACAGAAGACGGCAATGACGCCATAAATTCACGTTTTTCCAAGAAAATTGATGTGAAATAAAGTGCTAATAATTGTTGCATTTTGATAAGTTTTTTTTACGTCTATATATTGCATTGCACTAGATTGTTTTCAAAATATTCACGCCAAGCTGAATATTGCCAGTAAAGGAATGACGAGATCGGATTTGTTAATGACTTAAGTTTTTAAACTTTAAATCAATTAGTGTTTCCTTCAGTTATAAACAACTTGTATAAAAACAGGACTTTTTCACTTTATTAGACTCACATTGGGTACAGGATTTATTTCTGCTATAGAATTGATTTTGATATTTATTATATCCAATATTATACCCTCTTTGGGCCAATATAAAATTCAGGTTTACAATTTATTCCAACTTAAAGCATATGGCAGGTTTTAAATGTAATTTGACCCTTTGTCAACATTTCTGAAAATTGATATCTATGTTTTAGTTCATGTCAAAAGAAGAATTTTTTATAATTGCTTATTATAAGAGTTCTAATAATGCCAGGTATATTAGAAATATGTTGAAGGGAAATGGGGGGTTAATTGGAAAAAAATAACAATTCTTTGTTAATAATTAATTCGTTAATTAATATTTTCTTTTAATGGGTTTTGGGTATGCAGATTTGAATTATAAAAACTGTTTGTTATTTTAATAAAGGGGAGGGGGCGAAAGTGAAAATGTATTTAAACAATCGAGTAATATGTAGTTTCATATGCTCCTGGACATTCAAATGCCAATTTGAAATTTTCATAGAAAAACAGTTATGGGTGAAAATATTTCAAAATTTTTTCTTCTAGATGCTTTTCTAATGTATTGAAAGTGTACTTTAATAAATTAAAATTCAAAACATTTGACAGAGGGCTGAACGAAATTTGAAACATGCCATCTCCTTTGAGTTCAAAGCCTACAGGGTGGCCTATTTACGGGGGACCTAGGTATACCTTTCTATCTATCTCCGACATAAATTATATGGAAATAAGTTTTATATCATCTCAGCTGAGTGTTGTTAGATTTATTTGTTTTCATTTATTTAAGGGGCAGTGCGAAGACGATTCAAAGATGTTACAATAAAGATATAAAAAAGACAGTTTCGTTCTTTTGGCAGGTGTAAAGGACCGTGATAGAGGGCGCAAAATTATCGCAATGTACCAAATACACCATTAGGCACCTAGCGAGAGAAAGAAGAATTAGTAGAAAACGATCTGGCAGTTCAAGGGTCTTGTAACTGATGGAATCTCATTTTCATTTTCATGTTGTGTTGATTTTTGTTATTGATTACACTGGGGAACAAAAAAAAAACTTTTTTCTGCGGCATTAGTTTTTGTAGTAAATTTAGTGACATTAAACACAATAAGTCCTAACTACATATTTTGTTTGTTTAAATTGACTCTACTTTCGTTTACAGTTAGCGATAACGCCTTTTATTCTATGCAACAAAAAGTGTTTATTTGTTGCCTTCGCGGCGACTTTACTTATCGCATCTAAGCGGGCCATGAAATAAAATCGAGTGCACAAATCTTTTTTGACAGTGACATTTCAGTCAGTTTAAAATTATTTTATTAGATATCAAGTGCTTTTTTGTCACTGTCTGAATTTTTTAAAAGAACGTATATTTAATTGCTACTATATCAGTTTGTTCATTAAGTCGTTTAAGTTGGTGTTAAATTTAAAAATAACAATGAATTCTTCACGCAAGAGTTGTGTGAACCATCCCGACAAATTTTGCTACATATGTGGAAAATTCTGTCAAGAAAAACAGCAAAGAAACATTAACGGTTTTGTAAAACAAGCATACCAAGCATATTTTGGCAAGTATCTTGGACAGCAGGATAAATGGTGGGTGCCTCATAAAGTTTGTAAATCCTGTGTAGAGTCACTTCGCTACTGGACCCAAGGGGGACGCAAAGGACTTCCATTTGGGGTGCCGATGACGTGGTGTGAGCCATCAAATCATGTTGATGATTGTTACTTTTGTGCCGTGAATATAAAAGGTATGAATAAATATAAAAAGCGTACTTGGGTTTTTCCAAATATACAGTCGGCTAAATCACCAGTGTTGCATAGTGACTCATTGCCAGTGCCGATATTTAGTACCTTGTCAAACGTTACTTGTGATGATGTCGAAATGATGGACATTCAAAGTGACAGCGACAGTGAAAGTGAATTCGAATATTATAGTGCAACTGCAACGGTGAGGGGTTTTTCACAAGGAGAGTTAAATGACTTGATTCGAGATTTAAATTTGTCTAAGAAATCAGCAGAGCTTCTTGCATCAAGACTTAAAGAAAAACAGTGCCTACAGCCTGAGGTAAACATAACATCTTATCGAACGAGAGAGAAAAACATTCTTCCGTATTTTACCGAGGAAAATAGTTTAGTATATTGTAACGATGTTTCCGGACTTTTACCGGACTTTACTTACATTTAATGGATCTTTCCGAATACCGACCAGAAGATTGGCGGCTTTTTATAGACAGTTCTAAAAGAAGTCTAAAATGTGTTTTACTGCACAATGGAAATAGATTAGCTTCAATCCCGATAGGTCACTCTACCAAACTTAAAGAGGAATACCAAAACATTAAACTGGTTTTAGAGAAAATTTTGTTTGTACAACATCAGTGGTCTGTATGTGTGGATTTAAAAATGGTGAACTTTTTATTAGGTCAACAAGGTGGGTATACTAAATACCCCTGTTTTCTCTGTTTATGGGATAGTCGGGCAAAGCAAGAGCACTGGACTAGAAAGGACTGGCCGTCGAGAGAAAATATGACTGTTGGGAATGCCAATGTTATTCACGAACCCCTAATTAGCCGGGAAAAAATCATTCTTCCGCCACTTCATATTAAACTTGGGCTTATGAAACAGTTCGTTAAAGCTCTGGATAAAAATGGTGATTGTTTTAAATATATTTGTCAAAAATTTCCAAGCCTTAGCATGGAGAAACTAAAGCAGGTATCTTTGATGGTCCCCAAATCCGCAATCTTATAAAAGACAAGAACTTTTTAAATCACATGAATGAGGTCGAAGCAGAAGCATGGAAAAGCTTTGTATCTGTTGTTAAAAACTTTTTGGGTAATCACAAGGCAGCAGAATATTGCGAAATTGTCACACAGATGTTAAAAACTTTTGAAAAACTAGGAGCTAACATGAGTATAAAAATTCATTTCTTGCATAGCCATTTGGATCGATTCCCGGATAACTTGGGCGATTACAGCGAAGAACAAGGAGAGCGGTTCCATCAGGATATAAAAATAATCATATGATGGCGGATTACTGCTGGACGTTACAAAGGGATTGCCCAGAACAAAGATACAAGAGACGGTCATATACCAAACGTTTCAACTAACTTTTTTTAGTATTTCAGTTTTATTGGCTTAGTTTTAATTTAATATAACATAATAAAATAGCTGGTGGCATTCAAAATATAGATATTCAATATAAATAATTTTATTTTTTTTTGTTTTAATTTATATGACACTTTTTTTTATCTCAGAAACTAGAGTCAATTAAGATTTTTTCCCATACTCCTCGTATTTGGGGCAACACAATTACTCAAAATCGACTTTCAGAACCCGCGCCGCAGAATCACTGTTCCCCTGTGTTATAAAACCGAAAAATTAAATGACGTATTTTACTTAAAACTCTCTCTTAGGAGTACGTATGGTGTTAAAGTCAATCACACGGTGCTACTAAAAGAAATCTGATTGAATTTTTCAAGTGACCTAGTGCTAAGCTTTATTGTAATAGAGCTCGATTGTTAAATTAATATAATGTATAATAAGTGTGTCCGGTTGCCGAAAAACGCTTTTTACAATAAATTTTAAACACATTTTCAAACATGGTTTTAAATTACACTATATATAGTAAAACCTAAAAACCATGCTTAAAAATTATTTTTTACACCCTCTCAATTTTTTTTATTGTTAAAAAAAACAGACATACTAATTACATTATAACAATTTAACCATCGAGCACTATTACAATAAAGGGCCTATATCTATATTGGCAATAAAAAAACAGGTTGAGAGTCAGTATTGGTCCAGGATCAGTTCTTATTATTGGACCCAGATAAATTTCATATATTGGAGGTATATTGTGGAACAACATTGGTTCTAAATATCCTGATCGTTGGATAGGTCGCGGAGGACCTCAGCAATGGCCAGCAAGATCCCCCGGATGTCAATATTGGCTTACAATAATGGGATAATATTTAAATAATCTGACGAAAACTTTCTTGGTCCCATATGAACTAGCCAATATTGGACCAATAAATATGTGCTGCAGGGGTTACTTCCCTGTAATTTATTCGTTTTTTAAAAGGGAATTATTATAATCTCTAAATTAATTAAAAATATTATCCTCCACACCGAGATTTTTTCACATGTTTACGCTTCAGAAATGGGTCCCCAAAAGACGCCGAAAAACATGTTTTCAAATTTCAGATTCTACAGTCGGTCTGTCTCTTTGTTTGTTCGCCGCATAGCTAAAAAACTACTTACCCGATTAAGTTTAAAATTTTGGTCAAAAATAAAGGATCAAATGCGGATGATCTGGTAAAAAAAATTTTGACAAAAACCGAATATGGCATAACAAAATGGTAGCCTAGTGAATTATTAAAAAAATTATTACTAAAAAACTACTTATTCGAATTATCTCATTCCGTCGGTCTGTCTCTTTGTTTGTTCGCCGCATAGCTAAAAAACTACTTACCCGATTAAGTTTAAAATTTTGGTCAAAAATTTGGCAGTGAATTATTAAAAAAATTATTACTAAAAAACTACTTATTCGAAATATTAAGTATTATACTGGTTGATTCACGACCCACTGTACATACTTATGTGGTGTATAGGGTGTCCCTAGGGTATATCGAAATGGATATTTAAATTGATTAATTCGGCTTTATTACCAAGATACAGGGTGATTTTCGTATTTTGATAAAAATTTGTTCACCCTGTATCTCCTAAACGGCTTAATCCATTTTTTTTAAATTTTGTACACAAACACTCTTGGTATATCATAACTTTTTGACGTTTGAAAAGTAGCAAAGTTCCGGGGCCGTATCCAGCCAATTCACACAGGGGAGGGGGGTTAGTTTTGAGACACCCTGTACATCGGAATTCGGTATTTTTGAATTTTTTTCTTAAACTACATTCATTTGTGAACAATAATATGCCACCATCTTGAATGGCACACTAAAGGTTATGTAAGAAATTTAAATCTTTAGATAGTACATACCCCTTTTTTTAGCGGTATCTGTATTGAAGCTTTTAACTAAGTATAAAATTGTTTCAATGATTGACTTTAAAAAAAAATTAAACTATCTCTACTAATAAAACACAGCCTTGTCGAATTAATTTTTATTTTCAGTAGCCCAAAAAAAACTAAAATCTACCCTAACACAATAACGCCTGTCTAACGGTATCTCTACATTTTTGTGCACGCTTTTGTGAATTGCAATTGAGCGTTGAATCATTTAAATTTGAGGTTTTTGTCTAAATGTTTGACTTTTAAAAAAATTAAACTATCTCTACTAATAAACCAGTTAATTTCTGTTTGAATCTTTTTCGCCTCATCTCTTATCTAATGCTCGAGATCGTGATCATTTATCGGCTACCGTAAAAATTTATCTTTTTTTATTTTTGTTATTGTATACAAATTACGTGTAAGAGCTTGTTTTTTTTTTTAATTTTTTTATTTACCTTTATTTTTTTCGTAACCTTAAAACCTACAAAAAAATACAAATTCAATAAATTTTAATACCTAAAAATAATAAAGTAAGCCTTGGAATTTAGACAGATATTTTAAAAATGACATTACGTACATACAATTCAATCATTTGTGTTTGACATTGTTAATTAAAGATTTTTCATTTGAATTTTCTCTTTGCAAAAAGTTTGTTAGTTTCAATAATTGTAAAAACGCCGTTATTTACAAATGCTGAGTACGCAGACATCGTATTTGTGTACGGATTTTGTAATGGTAACGGAAGGGCTGCTACAGAAGAATACAGAAGACGATTTCCGGATCGGAGAATTCCAAATCACCAAACGTTTGCCGCAACCTTTAATACATTGCGTGAAAAGGGTAAGTTTCCCTCAACCGATCTTCATGTTGAAAGAGTGGGTGCTAATAACGTGGTCCAAGAAGAGAATATTCTCAACCTTGTGAGGGAAGATCCAACCACAAGCACTAGGCGAACTTCCGCTCAATTAGCGATACCGCAGACAAGAGTATAGAGAACTATAAAAAATGAAAACTTATACCCTTTCCATGTACAAAAGGTACAAAGATTAGAAGAAGGCAACTACTTGCCTAGATTAGCATTTGCTAGGTGGGTAATAAATCTTCGAAGAACTATTTTTAGAGCACTATTCACTGATGAAGCCCAATTTACAAGGGACGGAGTCTTTAATTCTAGAAACTCTCATGTATGGGCAGATGAAAACCCCCATTCGTTGCGATTGGCCAATTCTCAACGAAAGTTTTCAGTGAATGTTTGGTGCGGCTTAATAAATAAACATTTAATTGGGCCACATATTTTCCCTCAACGACTAACGGCTGTTGTGTATTTGGACTTTCTACAAAACATTTTACCGGGCTTATTAGAAAATGTAAATTTAAGAGGCATATGGTTTCAACACGATGGGGCAGCTGCACATTTTGGAATTGATGTTCGAAATTATCTCAATCAACAATTTGCTGATCGGTGGATTGGATGCGGAGGACCACATCCTTGGCCAGCTAGGTCGCCAGACTTTAATCCAGCCGACTACTTTTTGTGGGGGCATCTAAAACAAAAAGTTTACGGTGTTCCAATCGAAACTAGGGATCAATTAATAAATAGGATACATTTTTATTCCGACGAGGTTAGACAAAACCCTCAAATGATTCACCGCTCAATTACAAACCTACAAAAGCGTGCACAAAAATGTAGAGACACGGGTGAAATGAATTTTGAAAACATTTTGTAGCTTTTAAGACGTTATTGTGTTAGGGTAGATTTTAGTTTTTTTTGGGCTACTGAAAATAAAAATTAATTCGACAAGGCTGTGTTTTATTAGTAGAGATAGTTTAATTTTTTTTAAAGTCAATCATTGAAATAAATTTATACTTAGTTAAAAGCTTTAATACAGAAACCGCTAAAAAAAGGGGTATGTACTATCTAAAGATTTAAATTTCGTACATAACCTTTAGTGTGCCATTTAAGATGGTGGCATATTTTTGTCCACAAATGAATGTAATTTAAGAAAAAAATTCAAAAATACCGAATTCCGATGTACAGGGTGTCTCAAAACTAACCCCCCTCCCCTGTGTGAATTGGCTGGATACGGCCCCGGAACTTTGCTACTTTTCAAACGTCAAAAAGTTATGATATACCAAGAGTGTTTGTGTACAAAATTTTAAAAAAATCTATTAAGCAGTTTAGGAGATACAGGGTGAACAAATTTTTACCAAAATACGAAAATCACCCTGTATCTTGGTAATAAAGCCGAATTAATCAATTTAAATATCCATTTCGATATACCCTAGGGATACCCTATACACCACATAAGTATGTACAGTGGGTCGTGAATCACCCAGTATAGGAATCAACTAGTAAAATTCCTGTACCAATCGGCTTAGTAAAATATTTAAAAACTCATAAAAAATACTTATGGCCCTTATTTCAAATTTTGTCTCATAAATAATTTTGATGAACTAGTTAAACTGTGGTATTAATTTAAGTATAAAATATAATATTTGTAATCGTCTTCTCAGGTTTTACATATCTTCACGATTTAGCGTTCCTAGACGCTTGTCTGTCTGTCTATCTATATTATTTCGAATAATATATATAAAAGTGTTAAAATAATCTAGTTTTCAATGGCAAAGCCTGTCTTATGTACTCTGTGCCAATAATAAAGTAAGATCCGGTTAATTAATCCAACCTAGTAATCATTCGTTTATCCGGTCAAAATCATCACCCGTGAACTTTAAATTATTTGATAAAAAAGCTAACTTTGACCCCTTATCTCAAAAATTCTTAAAATAAATTTAAGCAAGGCGAAGCTCTGGAAGTCTTCCTATTTTTGTAGAATTTATTCCATAAGATTAGTTTCGTATTAGAGTCTGCTGACAAATGCTAAAGGTGGTCCAATTAAAAAATGAACTCAGTATTTTTGTAGATGGAACAATTTTTTTTCTACAACCGTATATTATTAAAAGACTAATCTGGGTAATGAAACTTTTATTTTTTATAAATATTACATTGCTTATATTAAAACTATTTATATATTAAGAAATCATGGTTCTTGGGATTAGATCGTGTCAAATTGGAATTACTGTTTGCGACGTTTCGCCTTCGATTGGACGAGGCATCGTCAGAGATCTTTACTCCACGAGATCTGAACACTGAATTCATTCTCACTCATGGAGTAAAGATCCTTGAAGATGCCTCGTGCAATCAAAGGTGAAACGTCGGATAGTAATTCCAATTTGACACGGTCTAGTCCCAAGAACCATTATTTTTTAATTGACCAAAGCCGTGAAAGCTTCTGTTCTATATTTATATATTATTAACAATATTGATCGTAAATGTACAGGGTTTTCCCGTATATTTTTCCACCCACCTAGAGAGTTTATTTGACTAGATACGGAAATGTCGTAAATACAAAAGTTGTTGGGATTTTTATGAAGATTTAGAATATTATATCATAAGTGCGAAAATATTATTGGAAATGTCAAATTTTGACAGGTTGTAAGTTTTTTCCAAATGAAACACCCTGTATATTAACATTTCCATATCTATTCAAATAAATTCTCTAGGTGGGTGGAAATATATACGGGAAAACCCTGTACAATTTGTAAATTAATTGCAGAAGACAACTGATGATTTAAAAGGGTGGCTTCATCAGGACGGTACCTTAATAGAATCTGATTATTCTCGATGGTACACATTGAAGAAGCTAATATCAAAAATTGAATTGCATATCTTTTTCTTTTGTTGTTCTGACAAATTATGTTGCTATGTGGGTTGAATCTTTTTATATTTGCTATTCTCTCGTCAGAATTCGATAAAAAAGTTGCAAAGGAACGTCTTTAAACTATGTCCGGTATATATTCGATATCCAATTCAAAGAGATTATAAACAATATTTAAATAACATAGAGTCCTGAATAAAAACGAATTCTAATAATTTTTGGGAGTTCATTAAAAACAAACGGAAAAGTAACGTTAACATTCCTCAAAAGATGGTATATGATGATCATTCGGTGAGCAACGGTATCGAAATTTGTGATCTTTTCTCAAACTTTTTTAAGAGTGTTTATGTTCCCCCAGGTGGGTACAATCCTCTTTCTATCGACCTAAATAACCAATTAGTTATTGACGAAAAACAAATTACAGACGTCCGAACAATATACCTGTTATATTCATAAAAAATAGCAAAAATAATTTAGTTACACCTCTTTATTATACTTTTCTTTCTAAACTTCTCTTATTATGCCTCTCCACAAAAGACGGGCTAGAAACGATATAAAAAATTATTTATCAGCAAACTTTGTATATTTGGTAAACTTTTGGAAAAAAATATATATAACAAAATCTTTGATAATCTCAAAAATGTAATTATAAACCAACATCATGTTTTTTTCCCTTGTAGATCTATGTATACAAACTTAATTAGCTTCACTGATTTTGTTGTTTAAGCCATGGACGCTCGGACGCAGGTGGATATCGTATACACTGACTTCAGTAAGGCTTTTGATAAAATCAGCCATCAAATACTTCTAGAACATCTGTCTGAGGTCGGTTTGTCCGATTCCCCCCGGCGTCGCTGGGTCTGGCCGTACATTACCGGCAGAACTCAATCGGTCTCTGTGAATGGTTTTAAGCTAAATCCGTTTGAGGTGACATTTGGTGTACCTCAGGGCACTCATTTGGGCCCCCTTTTTGTATAATCTATATAAATACTTTAAACCAATGTTTTAAGAACTCACAATTTTTACTTTATGCTGACGATTTGTATCGCAAGATAGATAACGCAGATGACTGTCAAAGGTTACAGCAAGACTTGAAGAGACTTGATTGGGTACTATGATGGCATTGGTTTATTTCTCAATCCAGAAAAATATGTCACAATAATTTTCACAAGAAATAGAAATATCTTTGAGCACCAGTAGGCCATTAAAAATATTGTTCATAAGAAGGTTGAGGAAATTCAAGACTTGGGTGTAATCATGGACTCAAGGATGATTGTTAGTTCTCAAACTGAAAAGGTTGTTAATACATTTAATCGTATGCTGGGTTTTCTTCTGAGAAATAGTAAAAACTTCAATAATCCAAACACATTACTGACACTGTACTATGCATTTATTCACAGCCGTATTAATTTCGCGTCAGTGGTTTGGAATACACAGTATGTCACTTATGAAAAAAGATTGGAAAACATATAAAATAAATTGCGTTTGGCGCTAAAGGCGAACATTTTGATAATTGATAAAAACTATTTTCCACTTTTGAGGCACTTCTCTACGATTTCTCTCGTTAGCAGAAGGAAAGCTTCAGATTTGATTACCTTTTATAAAATAATAACGGGTAAATTAGATTGTAACGACATATTAGCATAAATAATTTTATATGAAACAGTAAGTAAGGCCATTTAGAAAGATTAACTCAGGTCAAAATTTTCCAATATGCAGAATAATAAAAACGTTTAATATATGTTGTAATAACGTGAACTTTTCGAAATGTATCAGTATAAATGGTCCATTATTTTTGTACCCTATACTTGAGTAAGTTTACTACAGACAGAATATTTTGTCCAAATGGCCGTTAATTTCTTTCTTACTTATTAAAAACACCGGTCGACAAAATTACCGGCGCACTTATTGAAATTGTCGGCATAGACTGATGCCATTTGGCCTGAGTATTCAGTCAAGGTCGCAGATAACGCTCACTGAGCGCCAAGTGTATGGTCACCCCTACCGTACTTTGTAACGCTTAAATATGTCGAAACGAAAGACTCCATAAAAAGTGGTTTAATTTCTAACTTTTCGTTATCCGAAAGGGCTGATTTTTGTTAAACTGTTTCGGAACGGCCTCCTTGAAATACTTAAACTATTGTTTGAACCACCCTGTGAACCCATCTCCTCCCACATTCACACCCACTCCAACAAGGGGAGAGTTTGCAAAAAGCGTTTTAACCATTCGAGGGGTTCGTGTAACCACCTCCTCAAGTGTTATCCCACCTTGGACTTGGCTGTTTTGGGTCCTTAAATACATTTTCCGGCAGAAAGACACCGTATACATATTGCTTGTGTCCCTTTAAATCTTATTTAGCTCACAAAATTCGCCCTCTTCTTTGCCATCCCCTCACGCGGGTATAGCGACCTTCGTCAATTTACATCCCCTCCAGGAGGTGATGGGGGTATCCACGTTGTGGCCCAATATGTAATTCCTAGGTGCATATCAATGCCATCTTGCACTTGATCTGTCCTCGCGCCTGTGAACGTAAACTAAAAAATTCGCAGGAGCTCATCACTATTTTCACGTTGGGATAAACCTGTAGATCTGGGACGAAATGGGGGCGAGCGGGCACACCTGATGCCCCTGGGAGGTATAGATAGCCCAACAGATCATGTCATTTTTGATGAAGTTCCCTAGTAAAAGGGAGGTATTGTAATCGTGAAAAAATCACCCTCCGAGGTTTTTTGAGATCTTCACGTTTCAGGGTCCCTAGATGCCGCGGCATAGCTAAAAAACTACTTACCCGATCGACTTCATATTTTGGTCAAAAATTGAGGGTCATATGAGAATGACCTGGTAACATTTTGGAAAAAATTCAATATGGCGAAACAAAATGACGCCCTAGTGAAATGTTAAAAAATTATTACTAAAAAACGACTTATCCAATTTATCTGAAATTTTGCACAAACGGCAAGTATTATAATGTAATCAACTGATAAAATTTTGGTACGAATCCAAGATGGCAGAACAAAATACCGGCTTATAAAAATTCAGCCTGAAAAAACCACTAATTGAAATGATTTCAAATTGTGTGCCATAACTAATCGTGTTATAAACATTAACTAGTAAAATTGCGTTACTAATTCAAGATGGCGGAACAAAATGGCGGCCAAATATAATGTTTGTAATCGTTAATATATCACCCCTCAGGTCTTATATACCTTCACGTTTTAGCGTCCCTAGAGCCAAAAAATATGTTTTATCAATTCCGTCTGAAATTCATTGTACTTCAAACACCATTAAACATGTTTAAATATTTCAATAGATTCTCTAATTTTTCGTTTATAAAATCCTGGAACAGATGCTAGAACCTTGGCTTCCTTTACATTTATAATATGGTCAGTTGTATACTGATGGTCAGCTACAGCAGATTGAACAATTTGTTTCTTTTTAATACATCTTTCATATTCCTTAAATCTAGTTGATGTTGAGCGTCTTGTTTCTCCCACATACACTTCTCCACAGGAGCATGGAATTTTATATATTCCTTCTATTTGGAAAGGTGCAATATCTTTTGGGGATCGCATTGTCCAATCTTCTTATATGTATTGAAGATTGTACACTGTGTCCCAGATTGCTTGTAATCACAGGGTTTCTCGGGAACCAGCAGAGATATAACTTTGCGGTTTTCGCGACCCAACAGTCACTTTTTCGAGAAACGTTGAATGCCGCAAACAGAATTGTGCCACATCGTTTCGTTCCCGAGATACAGGGTGAAATAGAGATTTTGCTCTTTTGGGGGTGGTATCATATTTCGGACACCCTATCAGACAGAGAAAAGGTAAAAACTGCTATGGATAGATATTTTCACGTAGAATCCAGTGTTGTAGTCGCACAAATTTTTAGACAATCCGTTTTTGAGATATAGCCCAAACTTAGTATTTTTTAAATGGGACACCCTGTATTTTTTTATTCCAAAAAATTCGCCTTCTTTTTCTCTTTAAAATGATGTATCACACTATGCACTTTTGACGTAAACTAAACCTTATAAACGCTATATTAAAAGAAAAACGTAAGTTGGCCATGGAAATATGGGTAGATATTAAAAGTGTTCAGAAGCAAAATTAAACATAAACATAAAAACACAAAAAATTAATAACCATTTTTTTACTATGAAATAAATAAACTTAATAATCTTGATAAACTTAATCACAATACTAAACAAATTCTACATAACTAGAAAAACTGTTCAAAATGGCCGCCCCCCTCACGAACACCTAATTGGCACACAGTGCGAATTCTTCTTAGAGCATTCATCATTATTGTAATCTATCTTCCAATGATCTAAATGCCTGAATGGTTGCATTTTGCAGCTGCTCCATCGTATTGACTGGATTCAGGTAAATTTTGTTTTTTAAGTAAGACCAAACGAAAAAATCTAATTTTGAGAGGTCTGGCGACCTAGCAGGCCACCTTACTGGTCCATTTGTACCAATCCAGCGATCGTGAAAATTTTCAAATAGAAATGGCCTTATAATTTGCGCATTGTGGGCAGGAGCACCGTCCTGCTGAAAGTAAATATTGTGCAGATTTGCTAGCGGCAAGTTATCCAATAAATCCGGTAGTATTTGATTTAAAATTGCTAGATATCTATCTGCTGTTAAATTATTATTGTAAATATGGAATGTAATCTTTGTTCCCAATATAAAGCAAGCGACGCTAAACCCAAACCTTCCTTGCTGCTGACGTTCTCTTGTTAAAAATTGGTTTTCCGTATACATGTGCCTATTATTATGCCTGTAAAAAATACCACTACAACTTATATAGGCTTCGTCGGATCATATAACCTTGCTACCGAAGTCAGGGTCATTTTGGGTTTTTTGAAGATACCAGTTACAAAAATTTAGACGCCTTTCTGCATCTCCAGGATGCAATTGTTGTTCTACATTTACTTTATAAGGCTTATATTTATGTTTTCTTAATATCCTTTGCGTTTGTGATTTTGACACCCCCACTGTTTCCTGAATATGCCTACATGAATTCGCGTGATCATCATTCATCATTAATTAAATTTAATTTAATTCGGCGAAAAATTGCCTTGTGTGGCTGAGGCCTTTCTGGATATCTACGATATAAAAAAAGCTTTTGGAAATAGTCCATAACTCAAAGTGGAATTGAAAAAAAATTTGAAAGGAGGTTCATAATAATTTACTCACTCACTGTTTTCTTGACATTCAATAAAACAAACCATCATATCATACTTATGACTATTTTCAAAATTATTCATTTCTTCTTAATATCTATTAATTTACCTGTTAGAATTATTGGTAACTCGTATGATAAGAGGATAAACACGGCAATATTTGATATATTTAAGAAACAAATAGTTTTGATTTTTGTTTCCATGCTATATTTCCATAGCCAACTTACGTTTTTCTTTTAATATTGCGTTTATAAAGCTTAGTTTACGTCAAAAGTGCATAGTGTGATACATCATTTTAAAGAGAAAAAAAAGGCAAATTTTTTGGAACCAAAAAATACAGGGTGTCCCATTTAAAAATACTAAGTTTGGGCTATATCTCACAAACGATTTGTCTAAAAAAAATTTCGACTACAGCACTGGATTCTACGTAAAAATATCTATACATAGCAGTTTTTACCTTTTCTTTATCTGACAGGGTGTCCGAAATATGATACCACCCCCAAAAGCGCAAAATTTCTATTTCACTCTGTATCTCGAGAACGAAACAATCTGGCACCATTCTGTTTACGGCATTCAAAGTTTCTCGAAAAATTGACACAGAGTCGCAAAAACCGCAAAGTTCTATCTCTGCTGGTTACCGAGAAACCCTGTGATTACAAGCAATCTGGGACACAGTGTACATATGTTGGACCATTGAAGTAATCGTCCTATTTTGTCTGTAGTGCCATGTACGTAGGGAAGAACTACATTACCTAAAGGTGGCTCCTTATCATTTTCCTTTAGCAGAGTCGGATTACTATGTCTTTTAATTGAACGCGTAAAATCTGCAATCTACAATAGCCATTCCCTCTGAAAGCTTTTTAAGAATTTTTAAATAATTCGTTAGGCGATCATTTAGTGATGTTTTAAACATTTTGTGACTCCATATTGGATTCTTACCAGTTTGTAACAATTACATTTCTACATGCTCATGATTTTTGACCAAAATTTGAGGTCAAGCAGATAAGTAGTTTTTGAAATATTCCGCGTTGAGTCAGACCGATCAACTGACGAAAAACAAAAGTTCTGAAAAAGAATGCTTTTTTCCAGATTGCAATTCTCCCCTTTTACAAAGGCGGTAAAAACATTGCATGAATTAATTTTCATTCATCATAGTTAATCTGGCGGAACTATAAATAACACCCAGCACGTTTAATAAAGTATTCGCTATTACTCTCGGACTAGTCAATTAATAAACAGACATTCATTGACAATACACTATACTAAGGCCAAGTGACCCTTATTATATCATTTAATAAACAATCAAAAATAAATGAATATGAATTTCTTATTTGCCGCTAGTAAGAACTCTGCCTTCCTCGAGATATTACCACTCTGACGAATTACAAAAACAAATGGCCGCCAAATTAGCTTTGATTTTCGTAACAGCTTTTGTGCTTCTCCAGGTGAGTCCACCCATAATAACTGTACTATTAACAATTGGATATTTGATTGATTCTGATTGATGTAGTTATATTCAGACAATGCACCTAATGGTCGAAGAAAAGGGTGAAAACAGAAAATTTTTCTAAACACTATTTATTTTTTTGAAATAGCAAGATTTTGAGGTGTAGATTAAGGGTCAGACTTTGCACCTGCACGAGAGATAGGAAAGCACTTTTAAAAACGGCTATTTTGACCACTTTTATGTTTTTTTACAGGTTTTCGGCATCTATTTTTAGTTTTATATGAACAAATCAAAATCGGCCAACGGATTTTGATTTTTAAGGAATTAAAAACGAAGAATTCGAGTCTTTTTGGATGTAATTGACCTATTTAAATCCAAGAAATCGGCTATTTTTGGCCGTGTTTCTGTAATAAATGTAAAAATATACAGAGTGTTCTATTTAAAAAATCGAAACTGGAGTCATTACCGGTGAAACCGGAAGCGACCGGAAAGTAAAGAATATGCGAAAACTCTTCTCTTTATATACTATTTACCTATACCAAATTTCGTTTTGATACACCTACTACTTTAAAAGTGATAGCCTGTCTAAGATTCGTTGACGCCCGAAATATGGTTTTAAATTTGTCATTATTTGTTATCCAAATTTCCCACCCCTTGTTTAAACAACAGTTAACCCTATAGTTCCATCAAAAAACCTATACTATTACAAAAATATATTTTGTTTATGAATGTTATAATAATTATATATAAATTACAGGCATTCTCCTTTCAAACAAATGCCAAAATTATCCGCAGGGATGCCCCTGCCACAACAGAGAAGAACGATTTAGAAGAGGCATTCAAATCAATCAAACAAGGACTAGAGGAATTCGTCAGCAAAATTCAGGTAACAGATTCAGCTTTTTATATTTAGTTTTTAAAGAGTTGCGTCAAGTTCTGAGTTATCAAAAAAAAAATCAAAACTTGACCGACGCCATGGTGTAATATGAGTTTTGGTATGATATTTGTTAAAAAAATACTTGTAAACACGTTTTCCGAAATTTTCGGATAAATTAGATGCACTAGGGATATAACCCTCGAACATTTATGTGTTTATTGGTTGTTAGGTAGTTTACATTACATATAATGTATGTAATAGAAAGAACCAGCAAACGCCTTTATGGGCTGGTTCCAGCTATATTTTTCAAATGTTACGGGTAATCCGATAAAGTATTAAGTAATGGGGTAGTGGAAAAGGTACAGTGTTTTGTCAAAATTATTCGGTCATAATAATCCTTCTACTTCTCCTCTAAATTTCTCAGCTTTGTGCAACGCATTTCAAACAAAATGGAGTTGAAGATATGTTGTGATGAATCAATCAAAATATTAGCATATTTATCACATCACATCAGCACCGAATTTGAAGCCCCACGAACAGAGGGGTTTATAAAATAGTTGAAAAATCTTACCTTTTGTATGGTACGCAAAAAGGATCATACAGCACACAAAGCATGCCTCACATGCCCTCAACTTAATATTATAATACAAGCGATCGGCGCAGCGGCGATAAGTCAAAATAATTCTCGGAAAAACTGCCAATTCACAACGAGTTCATAACAGTCTTCTTGGCTAGTCGATTCAATTGAAAAAAAAAACAGCCGGTTGCACAAAACCTAATTGATGTTTAGAATGTTTAGCCGAGCTTTCAGATTTGACAAGCTGCTTATAGAAATCTAGGAACTCGCTGTCAAATTTGACATTTCGTTAAACATTCTAAACTTTAATTGAGCTTTCTGCAACCAGCAGAAAGTTGAGCGGCATAACGTGCCCGATTTCTACGTACCACTTTTGTAAATTGACAGTATTCATCCTCGAAATAAAATAACATTTTGTAAAAAAGACACATGTTCGAGTTAGAAAAGAAAACAAAGAATTTCTTTCTGAAGTCGTCCTCGAATCTCGAACTGAAATTGCGGGTTCTCAGTTTAAGAAGCCTGGCATTTTGATATGTAGGTACTCAAATCAAGCACCTTTTACTTCATTTTGACGTTAAAAGTTTCATTATGGAAACATATCATGAGATAGTTTAAACTCCAATCTGAACTTCTCTTGTTCTTATCGCAAGAAAAATATTTTCAAATAAAAACTTATTTCTTTATAAGGAGTGGATTTATCTGAACTCCTCTCTCTCTCTCTCTCTCTCTCTATATATATATATATATATATATATATATATATATATATATATATATATGGGTTTTTTGGTATGACAAATTATTAGTATTGATCTTACTTCTAGGGGGCGCCACCTACATGTCTTTCTACTCCTTCGAACAATCACAACTTTTTGGTACAGTCTTGTATTACATTTTTGAGTAAAACAAATTATTCCCTTGCCATTTCTACGTCAAAAAGGTATACCTGTTAAAAGTGGATAAGACCAACCGTTTTCGAGATATTTGGATTTAAAACAATTTCGGCGCATGTAATTTTTTAACGCAAAATTTTAAAAGTTTGTTATTTTGTCCAAATTTAAACGCATCTTGGCACAAAAGCTTTGAAATGAAAGACTAACACATTTTTTTGAGGTTTGTATTCAGTGCCTCAGACATAAACTAAACAAAAGGTATTTAATTTTTATTAAAATTGTTATTATTAAGTTGTTTTTAATTAAATCTAGGTTACGTTTTATAATTTTCAAAAATTCCACCATTTGCTTCTAAGCACAGGTCAGCTCTATGGTGTATAGCTCGGGTTGCTCTGTGGATACATTCGGGCGCATTTCTTAGTGTTTGCTGCGTTTGTTATCCGATCCAATAATGCTTCTCTTGTATTTACTTTAGTGGAATATACCAGTGATTTGAACCATCCCCAAAGACAATAATCCAAAGGATTAAGGTCTGGCGATCTAGGTGGCCAATCGGACCTCCTCGACCAATCCATCGGTTTGGAAAGTTTTGGTTTAAAAAATCTCTTACAAGTAAACTGTAGTGTGCAGGAGCTCCAACATGCTGCAAATACATGTTTTGTCTTACATTAAGGGGAACATCTTCTAATAAATTTCGCAAGTGATTTTCAAGAAAGTTTAAATATTTTTCTCCTGTAAGACTACCGTCAATTATAAATGGACCAATTAAATGATCATTTAACATTCCACACCACACATTAATGCTAAATTTATGTTGGAAATTATGTTCTACTGTAGCGTGAGGATTTTCATAGGACCACCGGTGTTCATTGTGAAGATTATTTATACCATCACGCGTGAACTCTGCTTCATCAGTGAACAAAACATACCTATACAACCTTCGATCTTCATTAATCCAGTTACAGAATTGCATTCTCAACTCAAAATCACCCTTCTGTAAATGTTGAACCCGTTGTAAATGAAATGGGTATAAACAATTAATGTGAAAATTTCTCCAAGCAGACGATTGTGTAATTTGATAAGTATCTGCAATCCGCCTAATGCTTATGCTAGGATCATTTTCGACGGCATTGGGTATAGCCTCTTCTACTTTAACGTTGAGACCCGATTCCCTTTCAGATACAATTTTCGCACTTGGAAACATCCCAGATTCTCCAGCAGTAGTGAAAACTTGTTGAAAAACTCTTCTATCTGGAAAACCACGCTGGTACTCCGCGACTGTCTGAATTGCGACCCCATTGCAGAAGCCATAGACGAATATCATATCTGCATATTCACGATGCGAGAATATCACAGGCATAATGACGCATTTAGATCTAAAGTTTCTTAAATGATTATTGTCAGATAATAAAAGTTATGAACAGAAATTGACACTGACAAAATTTGATCTTATTATTAACTGACATTACTATTGCTAAGTAACAGGAAAAACGATGAGAACACCAACCAGCAGTTGTTCTGTCAGGCAAAGCACACTTCTATTTTTTACAATACATGCATACTTTATATGAATTTTATAAAAAAAATCACATGCGCCGAAACTGTTTTGAATCCAAATATCTCGAAAACGGTTGCTCGTATCCACTTTTAACAGGTATACCTTTTTGACGTAGAAATGGCAAGGGAATAATTTGTTTTGCTCAAAAATGTAATACAAGACTGTACCAAAAAGTTGTGATTGTTCGAAGAAGTAGAAAGACATGTAGGTGGCGCCCCCTACAAGTAAGAGCAATACTAATATTAGATTCGAATTTGTCATACCAAAAAACCCCCGTATATCAATTTTCGCTCCATTATTTACATTATCATAGATTTTATTTAAAAAATAGGAAAATTAAATAAAAACTTTAACACCCTGTATCTCGAGAACTAAGGCCTTGCGGACACTTATTTATATAGACTTTTATGTTTATTTTTTGGTCCTGAATATGTACCTGAAGTATTGGCATTTCCTCATGAATCACCCTGTATATATCTTATTATTTACTATTTTCATCTCGTATGAAATTTTCTTACCGAATCTCCCATGTACAAGTACTCTACGTAAATTTCTTTTGGCTCACGAAAAAAAAATAATAATTCAAGCACTAGGAAGATTATAAGTGACAATTTCAAAGCTTATCTAAGCGGTCCTCTATTATCAGCCCGCTATTATAACATGCAAACGGACGATGTGTTATGTACCACTTAACTTTAAGTAACCCTAAATATTGCTTTGTGCCATATTAACCAATTCAATTGTTTATTTTGCAGACTAGCGAAGTGTACCAGAATGCAAGCAAACTTTTGGATGAATTTGGGCAAAAAGTTAAGACTCAGGGAGAAGAGTTAGTCCAAAAGATCAAGGATAACAAAAACAACGTAACTCCAACGAATTAAGAACTATGCAATATTTTTTTATACTAAAAATATTATTTATTTTTATAAAATAAAATACACATTTATATAAAAACGTTTGTAATTAATCAACCCATTTTCTGTTAAAAATATTGGAGTCCAAAAAATGTGTAGTTAATAAACATCTTATTTTATTAGATAAATTCCAGTTCTTATGTTCTATATTTCTGGACAAATTCGCCTCAAGCAATTAAAAACGTGTTCATTATTTATACGCTAAAAATGAAGAGCAAAAAATAAAAATTATAATTAAAATAAACTGCTCTTAAAAAAAAACGTTCTGTGCTATTTCAGCATGCAGCTTTTTTTATCCCCGTAGTTAACCCCCTAGCTGGGGGAGAACAACCACTGAAATTTGAATAGGTGAGAGGGGTCGTGCTTATATCTCTTTTTAAAGGTCTTATCGAGTTCTTTATGACCCTGTAATTTCGCCTTATTATTTTCAACCACAACAAGATGACAGCCTATTAAAATTTGGTAGGTCTGGATACAAATTAGACTTCGTTTTTTAAGTTTTTGAGAAAAAAATCGAAAAACTCTCGGACTCGTCGATTTTTGCTTCGAAGGGGAACAACTTGTCTGACGCTTTTTTCATCCCCGTGACTTCAACACTCTAACGGAGGAAAGCACAACCCCTTGATTTTGAATAGGGGTGAGGGGCGTTGCGATACCTCATTTTGAAGATCTCATCGAATACAACTGATCCTAAAATTTCGCGTCACAATTTCCACCCATAACAAAATGAAAGATAAGGTAGTCAATGAGGCAATGTACATTTGTGACCAGTTTATTAAATGCTGAGAATGATCACCATCCACTTCCATGCAATAAAATAAGTGTTCAAAACGTACCACAACATTTCGAGTGTAATTTGACGGTATTCATTAATTATACGGTTTTGCAAATTATC
Organism: Kuschelorhynchus macadamiae; assembly: GCA_030620095.1. NCBI lineage: Eukaryota > Metazoa > Arthropoda > Insecta > Coleoptera > Curculionidae > Kuschelorhynchus > Kuschelorhynchus macadamiae. Next base: position 114,812 of record JAUTXW010005412.1, read on the forward strand.
CAGTGATTCAGACTTCGTAGCATGAATCTTAGATATCAGATGGTCCCAAAAAATCCATTGGATTCAGATCAGATGACCCGGATGGCCACTTAATATATCCCCTTCTTTCAATCCAGCTTTGAGAACAAATTAGTTGCGTAATTGTTAGCTGAAATGATGCGCCATCTTCTTAAAAAATGATCGTATGATAACACAGGCCAACACACATTTTGATGCCTGCGATTTTTTAACTGTTCCTGGTTAATTTTTAGATGCAGAATGCAAAAAAATTCTCAGATTTTATCATCAGATCTAGTTTAAAAAAAAATTGTGTAGGTATATATTTTACGTTATAACATAAAAAAAGCAATGACACATGGATTTAAGTATTTATTGTAAAAACTTAATTTACATAATTACGTTAGTCACTAATCACATAAAAATTTTCTTTTATTCGACTTTCTAGAATGGAGTTTACTAGGGCAGTCTCGCTGAAGGCTCCAGCAGTAGTCCGCCATCATGTGGCTATCTCATCGTCCTTGATAACGATCTTCCATAGTTTTAATATCCTGATGGAATATTTCCCCCTGTTCTTCACTACAATCACCTACGTTTTCTGGAAAACGTTCTAGGTGGCTGTGGAGGTAGTGAATTTTTATACTCATGTTACAGCCGAGAATATTAAAATTTGGAAGCATAGTTTCCACTAATTCTACGTAATTCTCTGCTTTATGATTGCCAAGAAAATTTGATACAACTTGAACAAATGAACACCAAGCGTTAGATTCAGTCTCCTTCAATGGATCAAGTTGCCTTATTTGAGGACCATCAAATATACCAGCTTTAAGTTTTTTCGTGCTAATGCTAGGAATTTACCACAACAATTTCCACCTCGATTAAAAGCCTTCACAAATTGCTTCATTAGGCCTAGCTTGATATGCAAAAGCGGAAGTAAGATTTTTTCTGTTAAAACCAAAGGTTCGTCGATCACTTTTGTTTCCCTTGAATCATGACATCTCTTGAAGGCCAATTTTTGTTAATCCAGTGCTCATTTTTGCTCTGCTGTCGCAAAGGCACAAAAAACAAGGATATTTTGTATAACCACTCTGCTGTCCAAGGAGGAAGTTAACCATTTTTAAATCAACACAAATTGCCCACTGATGTTCTTCGTATTTAATTTTTCTCAAAACTAATACAATTGTTTCATATTCTTCCTTCATGGTAGTAGAATGACCAATAGGAATTGAGCCATATTTCTTACCGTTATGTAAAAGAACACATTTTAAACTGCGTTTTGAACTGTCAATAAAAAGGCGCCAATCCTCTGGAGTGTATTCAGGCAAACCCATTTTTTCTAAGAGCCCTTTTATATTGTTACAGAATACCAAGTCATTTTCCTGAGCGAAAAAAGGCAGCAGATCCTTATCTCTTTTACGATAAAATGTAATATTAGTACCTAGACAAAGTGGACTTTTTTCTTTTAATCTGGATGCAAGTAATTCAGCGGATTCCTTCGAGAGATTCAGGTCTCTTATAAGCTCGTTTAGTGCTTCTTGATTGAAACACTGTGGAGTTGCTAAATCTGCTTCAAATTCGCTGTCGTTTTCTGATTGAATTCTTTGAACTTCGTCAGACGTTGATGTTTCTGTATCGTCTTCTGTCAGTTCGGGTAGACTGCTGAATGATGGAACAGGTATTTCTTCCGAATGCGCTACAGCCCTTCTTGCAGAATCTAGATCAGGATATGTCCATTTGTGTCTATTGTTTCTATTTATGCCTTTAATATTAACAAGACAAAAATAGCAGTCGTCATGTTGGTTTCGCGGTTCTCTCCAAACCATTGGTACACCAAACTTTAGGCACTTCCTCTTTCCAGTTGTCCACTGTCGCAAATTTTCAACACATGTTTTACATATGAAATGTGCGGTCCAAGATTTATTTTGATCTCCTAAATGAATGCCCAAATAGGCAAGATAAGCTGTTTTCACAAAGTCAGAAATCGTTTTTGTGCTCTCTTTAAATGTGTATTCACCACACACATAACAAAAAACATCGGGATGATTTACACAGGTACGTCTGCTTGTGGATGCCATTGTTTCAGTTTAGTGTCTTGATACTACAAAACGACTAAAATGTACACAAAACGATAGCACAACTTTACTTGTGAAAACTCAGTAATATACTAAACCGAGTACAGCCAAGCAAGTATAGAGGGATCGGGTCATAGGCAATTATAGGTATAAAAGTAATTAAGAGCAGTGTATTGGGTAGTTCCTAGTATAGGAACATTGGGTCAGGGACAATTCCAGGTATCCATTTGGTTAATTAGATTCTGCGAAATTTCTATTTTGACGATTAAGTACATATTTATCTCTTTACTTGTTGTCCTTTATCAGAAAAAAATATCAATTAACCTGTAACCTGTATCTCAAAAACTAGAGTTGTTAGAAAAAATCTGGTGGCATTTTTGGAATGATCACATTAAAAACACCTAAAATCAGTTCATTCATTTTGTTATCCTGTGTAATCTTCTTCATTCTCCAATACTTGCCGGATAAATACAATTCTCTAATAATTCCAGATAAATTTCGCCATTGAGTTATAAAAAAGATTTCGGTTATCGGATTTCCATAAATAGCCGCCCACACCTTTTATTTTGGGGAATGCTGGAGAAACAGTCCTGGATTTTCATCTGACCAGTACCGACAGTTTTGCCTGTTTACAATGCCGTTAAGGCAAAATGAACTCATGTAGTTTTGATTATTGGTAATAATTTCACTGATCACCTCACAGAGCTGAAGTCGACGATCGAAATCACCCTCGTTCAGTTTCTGCACCAATCGTTTCTTAAATTTTATTAAAACAACCATTTCCCTCGTTTCGTCTCTTTCATGCACCTTGTTTTATTTTTCGACTGAACCAGTAGCGTCAAATTTGGCAACCAGTTGCAAAACGTAAACAACGGATATATTTTTTTCAGGACGGCGTCCGTTAAATAAAGCCCTTGTTACTTGCGCAGAGTCGTTATTTAAAAAAAAAACAACTTTATAGTTTCCACCCTTTCCTCCACGTAATACGCCATATTAATTCAACTAAAAATGAACAATTGATTTGACACGCTTGTAACGTTGTTAAAAAATTCACGATGAACTGAGGTAAATCGACAACTATTTCTGACAAAAAAATAACAAATAAATAAATACCTCTCAAATGACAGTCTGATAAGAATAATCCGTCGAGGTAAAGTCCACATTACCTCCTTTCAGTATTTTAGCTTTCATTTCGTTATCGATACAAATTTTCACGCGAAATTTTAGGGATAGTATTTGATGAGATAAAAATAAAATATAAATATAAATTCAATGATACTGTCAGATTATATATATATATATATATATATATATATATATATATATATATATATATCTCAGAGCAAAAATCTCAAAAATACCGGGATTAGACCGATCAATCCCGGGATTAATCCCAATTTTGTAAACATTTATTCATTTTCTTCGTGTCGTTATTTCAGAACAAAAGCATCGATAGAGCCAAACGCTAGGAATTTCCTGTTAATTAATTCTCGTAATAATACAGACTTTGTTCTATTTTAATGCCTTTATGGTTGTATTACATTTTGTACCCTTGTGCCTTCGGCTTTGCACAAATCTATAATTCATGTTGAACGAAATATTCAAACTTTAAAACACCACCACTTCATCACGAATTTTTTGCATTGCGTTTTCGAGGTTTTGTAGATCCTGTTTAGCCTTGATAGGGTCCAGGAGCGTGTAGTCCATCGAGGCAAGGGAAGCAGTGCTGCCCCAAAAAAAATTATAAAATATCTTCTAAAATATAATTTTTGAAATAGGAAACCATTAATTCAGTTTATATTAAAAATGATAAAATATTATCTTAATTATCAAGCCCATAATAAATGCGGCCTTGACTCGGACCGAGCCATAATACAAATCGAATAGAACCTATGCGGGCCGCTAGCTTTTCTGCAGCCAAATCCTGTATGCTTGATTTCCTGTGAATCGAGCCAAAGGTTATTAAACTTTCCACCGGGCGGCTGTTTGCAATTTTTGCATCTCAGTCGCGTGCTTTAAGTGAGGGCGGAAGCTATCGTTGGAGTCGGTTCTTTATTTGATATGAATGCGATATGAAAGACAATAAATACGGACGTGGATATGCAAATACCGTCAACTTCGACTGTCGGTAATAATATTGAAAATGTTAGAGAACTTAGTAAGAAGAGTGTGTGTGAATGTGTGGTGTGTGTCTTAATAATAAAAAAATTTTCAACCTTAAACTTCGTTGATAAGCTTCAAATAATTTCCAAAGGAAGGGCAAAACCGCCTATGAAAAATTTAACCACAAAAATAAAAAACTGTATTAGACATTTTTCTCCAGAAAAACAATACGAACAATTTAAATGGCTAACAGGGTGTGAAAATATTAGCAGATTATTTTGTTGGCCATGTTTACTTTTTGAAAATAAAAAGGGTCTCTGGAATAAAACTGGTTTTTCGGATTTAAACAATTTCCATAAAGCTGTAAAAAGACACATTACGTCCAAAGCGCAATTATAGGCCGTCATAAAAGAAAAAGCCTTCGGCAAAACCAGAATTGAACACGCCCTTAATAAACATTTGGAAATTAGTCACCGTCAACACAATGAACTAGTCGATAAAAATAGGCAAATATTAAGAAGACTATCAATGTTGTTTGTTTTCTGGGACAGCACGAATTGGGATTTAGAGGTCATGACGAAACAAGGGTTTCTTTAAATAGAGGAAATTTTCAAGAATTACTTAGTTTAATGGCTAAATATGATGATTGCTTAAAAAATCATTTAGAGCAGTCTAGCGGTTTTCGTGGAACGTCGAATCGAATCCAGAATGATTTAATTTCCGCTGTTGCAACCATTATTCTAAAAAGAATTAAGCAGGAGATTGGCGAGGAGCGGTTCATTGCTATTGTTCTGGACGAAACAACTGATATCACTAATTTTAGCTAATTATCTATAGTAATACGCTACGTTAAAATAGACGGAAGTATTCAAGAACGATTTTTAGGTTTTAAGAATGTGTCCGAAAATCGTACAGCAGATGCATTATATACCGTAGTTTATAACGTTACTAAATAAATTAATGGAGAGAAAAAATTAGTTGCTTAAAGCCATTATGGAGCTGCAATGTTGGCAGGACAATTAGGGAGTCTGCAAGCTAAAGTTCGAGAAACTTTCCCAAGTGCTGTGTTTATCCATTGTTTTGCTCATAAATCAAATTTAGTTTTATGCTAGTCCATCAATCACATTAAAGAGTGTAAAGTATTTTTCGTTACTTTAAGTGGCATGGCTGCTTTTTTTTCCAAGTCATCAAAACGTACACAAGCTTTGGACTCCATTGTCCACAAACGATTGGCCAAAGTAGCTCCTACTAGGTAGAACTATAATGGAAGACTTGTGTTAACGGTATCTGAAAATCGTGAATCACTGATTGAACTATTTGAGAATATAATAGAAAATAATGAAACGTGGGACTCAGAAGCAATAAATAGTTCGAGGGGTTTTTTTCACTAGAAATATTTCCATTCTCGGACAATGTTTTTAGTATATTACAAACTAAAACAAATGATATTGCTTTTTGCCCGAAAAAAGTGGATGATTTTAAGTCCATATTAAGCCAAAAAAGAGATGACTTTGACCTATTTTGGGAGAAAACGATGACGTTAAATGTAGAGCCACAAGCCATGCGTCTTCGAAGAGACAAGTTGGGGGATGTTCAAATATCATACAGATGCCTCTTTTATGAAATAATCGATCCAATTCAGCAACAAATAAACTATAGATTTAACGGTTTAAATGATTTTAAATTCCTCGAGCTCTGCAATTTTGATGCATTAAAAGGAAAAACTTTTCCAGAAGATGCATTTAAATCTCTTTTTCTTCATTATGGCCAGTTCTTCGATCGAGTGTTACTGCGATCTGAACTAAAAGTGATTTACAAAACTGATGACATTAGCGCAAAAAATAACGTTAAGGAACTAATGCAATTTTTAAAAGACAAGGAGCTGGAAGGTGCCTACACCAAAGTGTCGAAATTGTGTGAATTAGTATTAACAATACTTGCCACAAGTTCATCAGTAGAACGCAATTTTTCAACACTTAAACGTATAAAAAATTTCGTGAGAAATTCAACGGGGCAGGAGAGATTTTATCATACATCGCTGTTGTCCATTAAAAATAAACTTCTCCAAAATATGTCTGACCATCGACGTTTTCATGATGGCGTCATTGACGAATTTGCAAAAAATTATCGATGAATCGAATTACATTACAAATAGGTAAGTTTCTAAAAATTGCTTCCCTTAAAATTTCACCGCACGCTCCTGCACCACACCACTGATCTGCAAGAGACGGAAGAACGAGGATCACGCAATACCCCAGAACCATTTATCCTGAAATTCTTTAATGTCTTACTAATCCTAAAATGATTGCTTTAAAACATCTATTTTATTAAATCCGAATTAGAAAAACTTTTAGTCATTCTAAACAACGAGAAAATGATATTTCCCTTGCAAAAATTCTGGGAGCGGCAAATGAACTTTTAAGCCTCAAATTACAAAAGGCATTACAAAAAAGTCCTGAACAAGCATCAATACAAAAGCAGAACAAAGAAAATAATAATAAAGCGCGTTTAGCGACACCATTAGGCAAGGAATTGGTCTTTTCGCAAATGGTGGAAGTCGGGGCCATAATTTTCAAAAAGCCTTAAAATTTTTAATAACAAATTCAGCCCACAAGGGTAGAACCTAAAAGTAGTTTTTTTTTCTCAGGATGTTTGTGTAACAAAATACGTTTGAGGTTAAAAGACGAAACTATAGATGCACTGATATTTTTCCGGCATTTTTTTTCTCTCTCTCTTATTTGTATTTATATTTTCGGCTAAGTTTTGCTTTTTAAACTAATACAAAGGAGTTATTAAATGCCATTATTGTTTCTTTTTTTTCGATGTCTAAACCCGGGATTATGCAAGCAATCTCAAAAATCCCGGTATTAGGGAAACGGTTCGGGACTGACATCCCTGCTCTGAACGTACCATGTGTACTAATGTAAGTGAAGAATATTACTTTAAATTTGTTGAGATTTGCCCCATTGTAACAGAATAGAGTATAACAACGGTATAGAGTATATATTTTTATATATTCTAAATATAATTCAAGCGATATTTTGTGGATTTGTCTAATATTAGTTTCGAGAATTTTAAACCCTAAATAAAGTATCATAAGTTTCAATTTATGCCTTCCTCTTCGAGGGTTTATGGTCTCATATGACCCCTGTCTCATTGGAATCGTTCTTTGGCACGTTTAATTTAACTTGATGCAAATATTATTTGAAACATTTTATTTGGTTCGCTGCAATGATAATAAATGGTCAATTTACTATGTTAAAAATACAATAGAGTACTTTGTAATAGGAACATTACCGAAAAGCCATGTTTTTGGGGCATAATTTTCCCTATAGGAAACATAAGGTTTTTCGTACTATTTTTCGCCATGACTTTTCGGATCCATAATGTGGATAAGTTAGTATAGGCATATATATACATATAATCTTAGGACTAAGAATTAAAGGGAATATTATTTTAATCGATTTATTACTTTTTATTATCATGGGTGACACCTAGTGTTTCTAAGACGAAGTTCCGAATTTAAAGTATAGAGTAGAGACTTAAGCTTCACCATTCACAGCTTTATTCGTTTCGTCCTGACTAATAACATCAAAGAGGGGATTGGTCTAAGGGGTGGATCTAGTAATAGCTGAGCTAACTATATTTTTCGGGAAGACTAAAAGTCAATCTGTGTCAGAGTTTTGTTTCTTATAGTTGTTGTTAAATTCTTCTTTTGTGGTGGTTTATGGGGCTTTACGTATACAGTGGGATATTAAAGTTGAGGGATTTTCATAGATATTTTATTTGCATTCTATGTTTTATTTGGGGAGTAACTGGTTTTCAAGAGTTAAATTTACGTTTTATTTAAAGATTTTTCTTTTCTTTTCCTTTGTACTAAAGTTGGGGATTTTAAGATAATTCCCTCATTTTCTAGATTTAAATACTTTCTTTTATTAGGTTTAAGTATTATTTTTGTACAGTATTTCACATATAAATAAACCACCTGCTAGTTAAAATAAATATATATTCATGAAGAAGATATCATTGTTGTTGCAGTTTGCTGTTGTTCGAGTTATATGGCCGCAGAATTGGTGAGATAAGATGTTTAATTCAATTTGTACTAACAATTATATTTCAATTCACATTCAGGGAATTATAACTCAATTTCATTCAATTGAATTATAATTCACGAAGAAGCCTACAGAGTACCTTTGATTTTATTTCTCATAACTTAGTTAGGATTTTATTTCTCATAACTTAGTTAATTTCAGCATTGTGACAGGGTTGCCCGCTACGTCTCAAATAAATAAATAAAATAAATAAATAATTTTAAATATAATAAATAACCGCTCGATAACCCTGCTACACCATAAACATTATGTAAACTTTTTCTATATAATGATTACTAATCTTTTGTTTAGTCTATTTTTTTTATATTTCTCTTGATATTAAGAATATTTTATTATTGGATATTGATGATGCCAGAAGAAAATATTCCGGTTTTTGTTTTAATACCGTAATTTTTATATAAAATATTTTTTGAAATTCTAAACTAGAAGTTTGGTATCCTGATAATATTCATATTTTAAAAAAAATCAGTAAATTGATTTGACCCGGAACTTCCCTTCATATAAACCCTTTTCTTTATCAGGGATACTAAAATGTGATCCGATTTAGTTCCCTACTTAATAATTTAATAATTTTTACAAGGTATTTCCCAATAATTAGCCACCTTCACTATTGGTTTAATTTAAAGAAATAGAAGAAATTATTAAATATAAAAGCTGAATAGTTGATTACGAAGTTTAGAGACGATTATTTTGTATTCATAAAGGATGTCTTAAAAATCCGGTTATCTATACTTTTTTATCAACGTTGGAATAAAACAGTCTTATAAAAAATCACAAACATTTAATGAAAATACTCTATAATAAACATAATTTAGGAATTCAGTCCACACTTTATATTAATAATACAATTTTCATTTATTTTAATGAAATATTTAGGCTTTAGAAGCCAAATTTTTGTCCAGCTCCGACTTCAAGTTTTTGCTGAGTTCAACAACTTGATCCAAAAGATTCTTTGCGGCGTTGGTCAACTCAGTTTTGACTTCTGAAAAAAAATACAAAATTAGTTCTTGAGTTAAACGAATCTACACGATTATACTTATATTTATTTAAGGTTGATTTTATCGTCTACTAATTTCTATTCATCAAATGAAGCAACCGGTTAAAAATGACAGTCTGATTGAAGATTCAGTGTCTAAAATCCTCACAACGGACATTGCAGTAGCGTCCCCATTTATGGTGTCCCCAAACTTCATAAAGAGAGTAGATCTCCTAGATCAATCGTTTCATGTATTAACAGTCCAAATTGTCGTTTGTCCAGGTTCCTCAATAATATTTTCCAAAATGGTTTGACCTTCCCTTAAGAAAACTCATTGGGCAAAAGAATCGTCTTTACAAAAAACACAAAAGGATTGAACAGCAAATTGATTAGCTTTCATAAATCACACAAACCGAACTACTTATCCCTAAACACATCAAATACTTTTGGTCATTTGTTCGAAATTTAAGAAGATACTCTAACTTGCCCAACATCGAGAGCTATGAAGGTGAAGAAATCAGTGGTTCAAACAACATTGCTAATGCTTTTGCTGCTCACTTTCAGTCGTTCTACTCCAACCACCAAAACATAGATCATGGTGGGATGGAGGCCATAAGTTCTTCGAGTATGTCACTGTTTTCACATCATTTTACAGGGGGTCCCTAACATTCTTTTGGAGAGATGTAATCAATCATTACTACAGGGGTATTTCTTTACTTTTCCACATACCAAAATTGTTAGAGGCTATTGTCACCGATGAAATTTTTGAATCGCTGAAACATTATATTTCGGGAAGCAACATGGTTTCTATCGTGGTCGCTCAACGACTACGAATCTGGCGATATTTCAAAATTACCTAATTACATCAGTCGAAGCCGGCCAACAAATTGATGTCGTTTACACTGACATATCCAAGGCGTTTGACAGTGTGTGTAATCAACTGCAGTTTGACATTGAGAGACTTGACAAATGATGTAACACCAATTACCTGCATCTTAATATTACTAAATGTTAAATTCTCCGATTTTTTAAATGCATTAATCCCATTCTTTCCACGTACTATATAAACAACATAAGTCTCGAAGTTGTTACATTTTTATATGCCAACATGGTCATGCAGAGCTCGAAAAATTTCTAACTCACGGAAATTCAATCCACCCTAGAATACAATTTACTCTAGAGTTAGAGGAAAACAACAAATTACCATTTTCAGATGTTCTGGTCACAAAACTGCATAACGGACATTTCGAATACACCATGTGCAGAAAAGCAACACACACAAACAGATATTTAAATGCAAGATCATATCATCACCCAGCACAAATTCAAGCTGTGGTCAATACCCTAATATTCAGATCCGTGCGATTAACTGAAACACATACTAGACAAAACGACCTTAAGATAATAGTGCTTTAAAGAAAAAATGGCTACACAAATCGCATCATAGAAAAAGCTATTAATGCACAGGGTTCCCGAACAACGAAAAACAAAAATTACGAACCGGGAAAGCAGCAAGTAGTCTTACTATATATAAAAGGCACGACAGACAGAATCGGAAGAATTCTTAGGAAACACAACATACAAACTATACACAAGCCACAAACAACTATAGGTAAACTGCTCGGAAACCCAAAATATAAAATTAAACTGGAAAACCTCGAAGTATACATCATTCCGTGCCAGGACTGTGAAAAAATGTACGTGGGGCAAACTACCAAGCGAATGTCAGCAAGAGTGGAAGAACATAAACTAAGCATCAGAAACAAACAAACAACCTCAGCTTTATTCCTACAACATTAGGAAAGCGACCATAAAATAAATTTCGATGGGTGTAGGGAGATTGCCAATATAGAACATTATAAGACCAGAATAATCGAGAAAACCATAAAAATTGAAAAACAAGGTGATTTGAATAAAAGGGACGAATCATTAAAACTACCAACAGTATGGAAGATAATAATTGACGAATCTAAAATCGCAAAAACTCAAGCGCAATTATCGCAACAACAACAGCACCACGCGGAAAACATAATTAACGACCAACGGCCGCCAGATTAACCTTCAGCACCAGGTGGGGGTTTAAAAGGCAGCGTCGCAGTCACCAACACTTCAGTCTCTATTCGGATGCGAGAAAGAAAGCCTTGAAATCTCAGCATTTGTATAATGCATACCTTTTTTCTAGTTAGCTAGTTAACTTTTCACATATCCTTTGTTTTTAGCCCTGATGATGGCACAAATTGGTGCCGAAACAAGCCCAGAAGGCTCTTATTGCTTCACTTGATGAATAAATATTCGTGTTATAAAATTTTTTGCACTCTAAACCTGGACTATCCAAGACTAGATAGCTCAAGCGCCACCCTAAACTAGTGTTGCTTTTCTAACACACGTGTGTTAATTGACTGTGATGACTGTATAAATTGTGATAAATATCATTGTCAATGTGATGCTAGCTATTTTGAAAAGACTAATTAGTTTGATCGGGTTTCCCGCTTAGACTTGTTTACTAAGGAACCTAAATGCCCTGAATTATTAAAGTTTCCTTAAAAATAATTTGTAATATAGTAAACCTAATAAGGTTTTAGTATTATTAATCAGCAAGAGGTTTTTTGCCCCTTATTCTACGAATGCATCGAGATCCGTGTTCGCCATTCTCGAGGCAACTACCACGAAATATTTTGTGTAAGGTAATCCAGTAACCTAGTAGAAACTCTAAGGTGCATGTTCGAGAATGCAGGATGATCTGCAGGGGCTAGAGAAGAAAAGGGCTTTAACCCCGTTGTGCCCGGGCACAGCGGAATCGAGGAGATTGAGCAAGCATACTAACAAAATTTAATTGGAGAAGGACAAAAAGCTGCAGGCAGTTTAAGGACATGCTTCAAGAACCGTTACTATTTAACTAAAATGAGCATAACCGTGGACGGGGTTTCTGGCAGAAAAAAACAGATGATTGATGTGACGAAGAAAAGGGTAACCGCCAAGTTTATTTCATGTTTGTCATAAGATTTTGGATCTGAATCTCTTGCATGGAAATACGTGGATTTGAGCGAGGGTTTCCATTTACAATCGATGTATATGATACAGGCAAAAGGAAAGAGACACATAGCAAGTTTATTCAGACAAAGAAATTATAGAACTAAGTGATTCAAGGATATTGCAATCAATTTGACCTCAAGATAGGCTGTAAGAAATGGATATAAAGTATTTTGGCTTTTTGTAAACATGCGTGAATAGTACGTAACAAGGTTAACAAAAATTTAGTTGATAGTTTTTTTCGAGAATTTCCAAAGATAAAGTTTTTTAAAAATGTTCTGAAGATTAACTTATGAGAACTTCAAGATTAAGATACAACGATTTTATTTTAGGAAGAAGTAGATTTTAAGAAAGTTTTGGAATCGGATTTCACTCAGAACCTATAATTTACTCTGTCTGATTAGGTTTGCCAAGTCCAAATCTCTTATTACAAATAACGATTTAAAAAATTGTGTCACGTACTTGTGGCTTCTGGTTCAGCGGCTTTGGCCAGTTTTTCGGCTTCGGCGATGGCCTTGTTCAAACCCTCGTCGAGGTTGGCTTTGATTTCCTTGGCCTTCTTGACGGCTTCTGGTCCGATGGCTTCTTGCAATTTGGCGGCAGTGGACGCCAGGTTTTCTTTGATCTGGTTAACGACCTGTTCGACGTCCCCTTTGTGTTCTTGGGCCTGATAAATAAATTTAAATTAAATGTGACATACTGGGTACTGTCTATAAAGTAACAAATTAAAAAAGTTTAGGTTTCTATATTTAATTCTTTCAGTTTAGGAGAAGCCATTCAGTTCTATTTTTCTTCCACAAAAAGTGACAATATGTTAATTTTTTTATGGAGCAACTCCTCTCCCATTGGAAGACTATCTAGGAAATTATGTTAAAAATATTCAATATAAGAAACGAATGAAAACTCACATAATGTCTTATTAATATTTAATATTTTGAAAAAATATTAGATTAGACTTCAAGTGACAAGAATTTACTAGTAGAAAAGATGAGTTTTTGTTGGTTATCAAAACAGAGACCGGCATGAAAGATAGCAAATTTTTGGAATTAAAGGCAACGAAAACTGAAAAAAGTCCTTCTTCGAGTGGGATTCAAACCCACAACCTCCGTTATTGCAACTTACACCGCTTGGCCTACATATATACCACATATAGATGAAACCTGCAAAATGAGATGAAAGGTTTCGCTCAAAGCAGGACCGATGCCGAGTAGAATGATATTGAATAGTGGATGGAGCAAGTCTGCGGCGGATCGGGAGACTCATATATCCTCACTTTGCCACTTTACTATCGGGGTTCTCGATAGATGAGCTGGTAGAGCAACGTCTCAGTAAGACGAAGGTTGTAGGTTCGAATCCCACTCTAGCGTGGACTTTTTTAACTTTTCATTCCCTTTCCATCAAGCTTTACCCCTAGATCCCTTATCTCTAATGTTAAGAGGTGAGCCTATGATGTTGTATAAAACTATTTTTTTTTTGAGTTTTTTCGCCACAATCACACTACAAAAACAGTAAATAAAATTAATTACTTGATAGGTTCAACAGACAGCCTTAAGTTCTGGGGCCAATATGAAGGTACCCAAAGAACGACATTGAAAAGTGAACTTTGTGGAACTCAAAAGGGGACATTAGAAAAATATCCATTAATATAAACAATCTGACAGAGGTAACTCAAATAACTTTCAATTCAACCAAGCAAATGCCCATTCAATTCCATTCTCTTCAATTTTGCTGACAGTATTATGGTAACAACCCCCCTGAGGCTATGTTTGAGTTACATGTATCTGCTACAGCCGTTATGTTTTTACTCTATAATTTTAACAGCAGTTTGCTACTCTTATTACAGTATAATATGCAGCTGCTTTTAACAGAAAAAGTAAATATCTCTACAAAAATCCGCTTTACTTTATTTTTATTTAAAATAAAAAAAAGAAGCATAATAATTCAGAGACCCACAGTATATATTTTACGGTTATCACAAATATTAGTATTGTTATTGTTTACAAGTTAAGGACGAATTTACCTGTTTGTTCAGGTTGTCTACGACGGCTTTAACTTGGGTTGCCAACTGTTGGGAGGTCTTGGTGAGGGTCTCGGAAACTTGTTTGGAGTCGGGCAGGTTGCCTTCGATTACCGCACTTACATTCTGGACGACTTGGCGAGCGTTGCCGGCGAGTTCGTCGATTTGAGACTTTTCAGCTGGTGCTGCTGCCTTCGAGCTAACTAGCACACCCTGGAAGAGTTATATTATCTTACTTTTGATAATAAACATGACTTTTTATCTTTAGAAAAACCAGTGTCAGTATATCAGGCTCATATTCGAGCAATGACAGCTTTTCGCACACGTGTGTTCTTTTAAAGATACTTTCATAGATAAATTATACATATTTAAAAAAATAAAAAAGGACACTGTCAAAATGACAAGTCCATTATATAAACGCCATCTATTGAACCTGGCGGGAACTAAGCCGGGCATTGTAAAAACGAAACCTACTGACTACTAACCACTGAATTTTATTAAATATTGGTTAATAAAAGTTTCGGATTTTGCACATCTCCACATCCTATTAAAAAATATCCATGACCTTCCATTGTTCCTATACCTAGTACTGAAGATTTGTACGGATATTTGAAAAAGGATCTTGTAAAGAATTTTACCCATGGAATTTGACAAATTTAAAATATACATTTGAAGGATTACCTTTTTTAAATAATTTCTATACACAAAAATTTATGGATGAGCCACTTTTTCAAATTATATCCAAAAAAACTAAGGTTTCGGAAGGTTGCACTGAACTTGTTCTTGGCGTACAGGGTTTTCCCGTATATTTTTCCAACCACCCAGAGAGTTTATTTGAATCGATACGGAAATTTCGTAAATACAAAAGTTGTTGAGTTTTTTATAAAGATTTAGAATATTATATCATTAGTGCGAAAATATTATTGAAAATGTCAAATTTTGACAGGTTGTCAGTTTTTTTTAGTGAAACACCCTGTATATTAAATCATATTCCTAAAGCTCTTTTTTTTCTAATTTCAAATATATATACTTTTAATATATTCTGTCAATTAGTTTTGAATATATAAGCGTTTAAACATTAAAGAAATGGTAAGGTAATTTGCGTTAAAACATAGTGAACCATGGTCAAGACAATTGCAATGAACGATGCCTTTTTGACGTTTACCGGTCAGAAGTATCTATTTACGAGCATTTTTAATATCTAATACGTTGGACGATGGGTTATTCGGAAGAAGAGAAACTCGACATGATAGAATTATTTTATTTACATGTTAAAAATGCATCGATAGCCCGTAACGAATATCATAGACGGTTTCCAGACTTGACCAACACCGACTTGTAGAACAATATTAAACGTCGCTAAACAATTGAATGAAAGAAAAACACTTAAGCGAAAAGTTAGAATAGTGGAAATAAACGCTGATGAAGATTTAAATATTTTATTATATTTTGAAGGTAATTTTGAAACTTTTTTATCTTATTTATCTTATTTATTCTTGTTT
Organism: Kuschelorhynchus macadamiae; assembly: GCA_030620095.1. NCBI lineage: Eukaryota > Metazoa > Arthropoda > Insecta > Coleoptera > Curculionidae > Kuschelorhynchus > Kuschelorhynchus macadamiae. The sequence continues at coordinate 130,621 of JAUTXW010005412.1, forward strand.
TAGAAAATCCTGAGCGCTCAATTCCCGATGCAGCCACTTTTTTTTTAACAAATCATGGCATAAAATCCACTCAGTTCTAAAACATTATAAATATAAGCATATAAGTTTTTACCTACTCAAGAATTAACCGATCAAAAGAAAATAGACCAATTGCACTTCTGCCAAGAAATAGAAAGACGTGTTATGATGTACCAACTAAATCTGTCAAACATAATTTTCACTGACGAGGCAACATTTACCATTGGGAGCATGTTTAACTCTTCAGGCCGTCAAAATTCAGGGAAGAAGATCCCTACATGTTTGGTGTGGCCTTCTTAACAATCATGTTATTGGACCTATATTTTTAAATGGGAATTTAACCGGACAAAGGTAACAGGAGTCAACTACAGATTAATTCATATCTTAATTTGATATGGCGACAAGATGGTGCCCCTCCTCATAATGTCCAGCCGGTCACCAATTTTTCAAATGACAGGTATCAATTTTGGATTGGAAGACATGGACCATTAAGATGGCCAGCAAACAGTCCCGATCTCTCTCCATTCGACATATTTTCATGGGGTTATTTGAAAAACAAGATATACTACAATAGGCCAAGAACCGTCCAAGCTTTAGAGCAAAATATAGTCTAAACAAACGACGATTTAAATACCCAATCACCTCATTTTATCTACGCAAACTTAGAAGAAATATTCAGAAATGCATTATAAACCAAGAAGGCTATATAGAAAACCAAAACTTAGTTCTTTAAGCCAATATTATTATTTACTTACTTTAATTATTGATTTTTTATGGTATTGTTTCTTTCCACTATTCTAACTTTTCGCTTAAGTGTTTTTCTTCCATTCAATTGTTTAACGATGTTTAATATTATGCTACGAGTCGGTGTTGATCTGTCTGGAAACCGTCTATGATATTCGTTACGAGTTATCGATGCATTTTTACCATGAATTACAAAACCAGACTACGGAATCGCCTTTTTAAAAAATGTTTATTTCAAAAATACAAGTTATTTAGAAACAAAAATTAAATGTTTTACGTCGATGCTTTCAACTGACTGGCCTCGCGTCGCAGAAATTCGCTTATATTAGCGGTCATCTAATATGCAGTGTCAGCAGGTTCCTTGGTTGGATGGTCAGATAACTCCTCCCTTCTTAGATTTAACTAACCCTGATAGGGGGTAGTTCAATGAGTTGGCTCGGATTCGGTTCTGTTGTGGTTGTGGTTGCGGTCATCTTTTTCAAACATCTATTTCGGATAAAATATCTAAACAAAAAATATCCAAAAATAGTTAGAAAAAGGGTGTATATAAAAATTGTCCATAGGCTTGGAAATTTCGAAATTCGGTCGAAAAGTTCTGGGACATGATTTTCTTCAATTTTGTTTTTGATTTTGTGAAGTTCGTCTATTTTGATTTCTTGTAAATGGAAGCTCAAATTCAGGACGGGAAAGTCTTGTTCAGGTGTATCTTGGAAGTCCGGGAATAGGATGGGTTGCTTATTAGTATCGACGTCGTTTTGATTATTGATAATCGACATATCGTTGATTTTTGCTTGGCATCCTGTTGGAAGTTCTACTAGTTCGGTATTTGGCAAAACTACAATCCATTGATTGGAATTATCCAATTGACTTATTACAGGTCGACTTATTGTAACGTCGATTTGTTGGCAGGTAGAAGTGCTTTTTGTGGTCTGTAAGAGCTGTACTTCGCAAGGACTTTTTGAAGTGATCTCTGTGAGGTCTTCTTTTTTGCAAAGAAATAGGTTGGGCACAACTTCTTGGCAAGGGTCCGGACGATGAGTAAAGTACAATTGATTTTTAAGTAAATATTTGTTCCGCGGTATAACAACCTTAAACAGACTCTGATGCTCAATTGGTATAGAGTACAAGTGATAATAAGAAAAACTATTTGGATTGGTTACTGGAATTCGTAATAAATATGTTACACGGTTATTTAGGGTAAAACAGTCGACGTCTATAATATTTTCGAATAAAAATATATTTTCTAGGTTAGTGGGCAAAATTAAATGTTTTGAACCTACCATTTTTTCGAGTTTTTTGAGTTCATTTAAAAGATCTTTGGTTTGAATTATGCTCGGGTGAAATATTTTAAGCTTTGCGAATGTAACGGAGTTTTCAACATCTTGTAAAATGGAATCGATTATTTCGTACAAGTTAATAATTTGATCAAGAGTGTCTTTAATAAAATACATGTTCTCTTTGTACGTTGTTTTTTGTACAATATAACTTATTTGTTTTATTTTACCCTCGAGAAGTTTTTCATTTTGGCTTATTTTTTGAATTGTTGTGTTAAAACTCGTAATGACGCTTGTTGAAATCTGATTTAGGTTACGTATGTTATTACTTAATAATTTTTGGTTTCCTTGTAAGTTTTCCGCATCTAAGTTTCCCGTTACAGCCTTAAAAACAGACCCTGCAGCATTAATTAATCCTCTTTTATTTCTTAATGGATGGGGTAAAATTTCTTTAATTTTATTTTCTACGCGTTCTTGAGAAATTGCAAGAATTTTTAAGTAATTAGATGATTCGGCATAGTATTCTTTATGTATAATTAATGAATTTGTAATATTTTTTGATTTTGCGTTTAATTTATTAATTTCAGATATTATTGGATTTAAGTCATAATAGTGAATTAAGGTATACGTGTATTCTGTAAGTTTAGCTTGTCCTAGCTTAATCGGCACGATTCCTGGGTTGTCGTCTAGTTGTCTGATAATAATTTTTTCTCTGTCTCCGATAACGGCGGCGACCAGGCTGAAATATAATACGTTTGTTTTAGTCAAAGCTGTAAGTTCTCCTTAAAGGTCGTTTTAAGTTGTCCATGTGAATTTTAGTACGAAGTTGCGTCTGTATTGTCTTACGGTTTTTATTTACAGATTTAACTTTGGTCGGTTTTTCGAATTTGTCAGCAAGTTTTTGTCTAACATGCTTCTTAACGTAAACGTCTTGATTTGGTTCAAATAGTTCAGTGTCGTCTCGGTTTTCATTTATTTTAGATATTACCTTTTCTTTCTTTTGTATTAATTTTTGATTTATATTGGCATACATAAGTTGTGATTTTTCTTTATGGTTATTGACATAATCTGTTAAAAGTAATTGGTCTATTTTAATATCAAAAGGATCATTATTTGTAGTATGACCATTTATAACATCAATTGGCTTAAAATTAGTGGAAGAATGAATTGAATGGTTATATGCAATAATGGCATAAATCATTTTTTGACTTATTGGTGTTTTACTAAAGGTTTGGTTATTTAGTAATCTTATATGCTCTGCTAAAGTAGAGTGGAGCCGTTCAACGGGCCCGTTTGATTGCGCATGACTAGTAGAGCAAAAGTGTACCTTTATTTTATGTAAATTCAAAAGTTCTGTCACTATTGTGTTCTTGAACTCTGTGCCATTGTCAACAATTATTTGTTTGGGAATACTATGATGTGAGAAAAATATTAAAAGTTTGTCTACGATTTCTGTAGCAGCGAGGGATTGCAAAGAATATGCTTGAGCATATTTTGAAAAACTATCTATTATTGTCAAAAATTTGGTTTGTTCGAGTGTATAAGTATCTAAATGTATTATCTCGAAGGGTTTTAAAGCAGTTGGTGTTACGTTCATTTTTATATTGATAGGATGTCGTTCATATTTACTTAATTGACATGTCTCACAATCATTAATGTAAGTTTGAACAGAATTTTTTAAGTTCGGCCAATAATAGCGTTCCTTTATTTTGCTCAAAGTCTCATCAATACCGCGATGGTTTGTTTTTGACTCGTGGTAATTTTTAATTATTTCTGGTATGTCTCGTTTGTCTGTAGCGTCAATAAGTTTTGTTAGGCAGCGCTTAAATTTTAGCGAAGGCCATTTGAATGTTTTTCTAATTACTTCGCAGAAAGGCTCGTACATTTCTGCATTCTCAAAATATAAATGATACTGTTTATCAGGTATGATTAATTCTTTAATAAAGGTTAGGATATCATTTTCAAAATTATTTTCAGAAATTTGAACAGAGATTCTCCGTTTTTTCTCGAATAGTATTGTCGTCTTAGGTCGTGCAGGTGAATGAAATACAGAGGAAAGTATTATCTGATTTGATCCGTAGTTTACTGGAATATCGTAAATGGGAATTCCTACTATAGGGTCTTCACTCTGGTTTGTATGTACTGTCATGTTGTCGTCGGGTGGTTCGTCATCAGCTGTTTGATTATTTGTGGTGTGACCGACCTCACGCGCGGGTTCATTGTCATCTGCTTGTGCAATGGTCGATATTTGGTCTAAATTTTCATTTGAGGTTATTTCCTCTAAAGATTTATTAAAATTTTCTACGTATGATTTTAGTGAAAAAATGTCTTTAGTTTCTTTGGTATGCAACTCGATTCTAGAAAGTGCGTCCGCGTTGGTATTCAATTTACCCCGTTTGTAGATAATGTTGTAGTCGAACTCATCAATTTTTATTCTCCAGCGTAGTAATTTAGAACTGGGATCCTTTTGGTTCATTAGCCATTGTAGGGGTTTATGATCTGTAATTAAATTTATTTTTCTTCCAAAAATATATGGGCGAAAATACTTTGTGGCCCACACAATTGCCAAAAGTTCTTTTTCGGTGGTACTATAGTTCCTTTCTGAATCATTCAAAGTTCGCGAAGCATACGCGATCGGTAAGTCTTGTCCTATTGGTCCTTGTGATAACACAGCACCAACTGCCACATTGCTGGCATCCGTCGTTAAATTAAATGTCTTGGTAAAATCAGGGTATTGAAGTATTGGTTCGTTTATTAGCAGATTTTTACATAATTCAAAGCATTCAATAAATTCTTTGTCATGTTCGATTTTTGCACCCTTTTTAAGACACTTTGTGAGTGGTTTCGTAACTCTAGCAAAGTCTTTTATGAACCGTCTGTAGTATCCAAGTAAACCTAGAAAGCCTTTTATCTGTTTTGTTGTTTTTGGTATTGGAAATTCTTTAATTGCTTTTATTTTGTCAGGGTTTGGTTTAACGCCATCTGCCGTGACGACATGGCCTAAATATGCCACTTCTTTTCTTAAAAATTCCGATTTATCTAACTGGATTTTAAAGTTAGAATCTCTTAACCTTTGAAAAACGCATTTTAGCCGTTCTAAATGTTCCTGTAATGATGTTGAGAATACAATTATATCGTCAAGATATACAAGGCATTTTTCATTTTGAATTCCTCTCAGGATATTATCCATGACACGTTGAAATGTCGCGGGTGCGTTTTTCAACCCGAAGGGCATTCGAAGAAATTCGTAATGTCCATTTTCTGTGTTGAATGCCGTTTTCTCGATGTCATCTTCGTGCATTTGGATCTGGTGAAATCCACTGGCTAAGTCTAGGGTACTAAAGTACTGACATTTTCCCAACTTATCTAATAGATCGGTTATATTCGGGAGAGGATACTTATCATCTAAACTCTTAGAGTTTACACCCCTTAGATCGACTACTACCCTGTATCTTGGCTTCCCTGAGGCATCTAGCTTCTTGGGTACCACCCAAATGGGTGAACTCCACGGAGAGCTACTCGGTCGTATTATTTTTTGATCTAGCATTTTCTTTATTTGTTTATCTACCTCTTGCTTATAAATAAAGGGGTAGCGATACGATTTAGAATAAACCGGGATTTCGTCTGTGGTTCTTATGCGGTGTTTAATTTCATTTGTAAATGTTAAAGGTTTGTCTTCGTTATAAAAAATGTCTGAATACTCATGAATTAATTTTAAAAGCTTTGCTTGTTCTTCTGAATTTAAATGGTTTGTTCTAAATTTTGAAAAATCCAAATTTTTTAATTCGGAACAATTATTAAAATTATTTAAATTTATTTCTTCATATTCACTCGCATAAAAACGTTCTACGCTTATGGGTTGTGAGAAGTCTAAGGTTACTTCTTCACAAGTATTGTTGAGAATTGTTGTTATCGCAAAACCATTTTTTGCAACAGTTAGACATTCCGGTATCTCGCAATTGTGATACCTTTGGTGTGGTATTATGATATCACCGTTCCTTACCGATGTTTTTACTTGTATTACTTGTTCGACACGTGGGGCGATTGTAATAAAATTTAACTCATTTTGCGTTTTGTGAAAACGTAATTTAATTCTAGTATAAGGTGTAACTAATAAGCCTTTATCAAAGTCGAGGTTAGCTTGAAGTATTTTTAAATTGTCAAGTCCGATAAGTCCGTCAAATATATTATGAAATTTAAATAGATAGAATTTCAAATCTTTTTGTTCCGGCAAATTAAAAATGTTTGATGAGGGAATTAAGGCACTATATTGATGGGCTGATTTTTGGAAAACGGTCGAAACTATAAAAGTATCATTTATTATATTATTTGGGTAAATTTTTTTTGCAAGATTCGGATCGATAAAAGATCTTGTTGAGCCTGAATCAATAAGAAATTTTAGGTTTGTTTCTGGGAAAATTATATAAGATAACTCACTAGGATTTGACATATTGAATGATATTAATTGAGGTTCTAAGGTTTTTTGTTGTCTGGAGGAACCTTGGTAAAATTTTCGCGGTCAGTTTGTTCTTCGTAATAATTCGTATTTTCTAGAAAGTCAGAGTCAGGTAATGTCACAATAGGATTATTTTCTGAATCATATTCGTAAAATTCGGTCTTTTGGGCGTAATAATTTTGATCACAATACACATTCTGATACGGGTCGTATGTGCTAGAATGTGGACATTCTTCATACGAATATTGTTCATAATAGGGCATGTTATGAGTTTCAGTATTATGAAGCTCTTCGAAAGCAAATTTAAGTGGATTAAATCCTTGATTTTGAGAATAAAAATTAGAGTTTTGTTGTTGGTTGTTTTGTGGTGGTCTATTAGCGAATGGTTTAAATATAGCTGTTTCTACGCCTGACATTGGTTTTGGTGGTGGAAACCTGTTTTGATTATTTGGCTTAAACACATTAGTTCTAGGCTTACCAAAAACTTGATTATTTGTAAAAAATCTCGGTTGGGGCCTATTAGGATTGGGTCTTATATTCATAGGCTGTGACGGAAAATTAGGCCTAAATGCATTGTGTGGCGTATTTGCGTTAAAAATTGGTCTTTGAATAAAATTCGGTTGGAAATTTTGATGTGGCTTAAAAACGTTATGGCTACTGTTATTGGTATTATTTTTTATTAAGAGTGGTCCGGATTTATTTTGGGTTTGAAAATAATTCACGTTATATTCTTGTGTTACAAATTGTAAAGCTTGCATAAGATTTTCAGGCCTCATACATCTTATTGTTATCCCGAATGGTTCACGTAATCCACTTAAAAATGTTTTTAAAGCTAATTCATTGTATAGTTCTCGTTTTAGAATTTTAGCTGAATTAGTTAGCTCATGCGCATCAATAAATGAACACAGCAGATTTAAAATATGTAAAACTCTATCGTAAAAATCATTTGGTTTTTCACCGGTGTTTTGTTTTAACATAACCAAATCACGATTTAAACACGCTTCATCCCTTTGATCTGCAAAATTTCGTCTTAATGTGTCTTTAAGTTCGTCCCACGTTGTTACATTTTGTATGTTAACAACTAGTTTAGCCTGACCTGTAAGTTTGCCTATTAAAGAATTTAACAAATAAATATTTTGAAAATTTCGCGGGTTGCTTGCATCGTAAAATGCGTCTATGAGTGATTGGCATGTAGATATATATCTATTTAAATCATTTGCGTCTCCGTCAAAAACTGGGACGCAGTTTAAATATTCGGGTTTAAATTGGGACATATTTGATTCTAATAATTGATTAATTAGTAAATGATTACTTAAAGAAATTGTATTTTCAAAATTTTCTTGTATATTTTCTACTTCTACTTCTAAATCTAATGCTCCTAAATTATTTTGAGGAACAGAGTCAGCTGAAGGTGATAAACGAAGGCTATCTAATTCAGAAATTAAATTTTCAATCGACATCAATATGAGAGAA
>JAUTXW010005413.1:0-127500 GCA_030620095.1 Kuschelorhynchus macadamiae
GCGCGGTGCGTTATAGTACTCTCAGGGAAATTTACGCGGTTTTTCCGCACATGACGCAAAGTGTTTTTCATATATACTTAACGGTTTTTTTATTTTTTTTTTAATTCTTCTGATTATTTTTCAGATAGAAACGTATTTTTACTATGATTAATAAGAAAGATATGAGTTGAATAGAGAATCGATGCATACATTCCCCAAAAATTTATTAACTTCGTTACAGCCTTATTATGCTGTTAGTTACATTTTCAGTTAATTTCAATGCAGAAAATTGTAATTATTTTATTTTCACTCAAAAAAGCTATATTATTTACTAAAATCCTGCATTTTGACTAGTCTATCTGCATATATTAAGTATTTTTTTAAAATCCTGCGAACTCAAAAAATCGGTTTTAAAGTATATGGTCTTTGAATAGTAAAACTGACGTTCTTCTTTCTTTCTTTCTCAAAGTGGAGTCGGCTGCCACTTTTTGCTTCAACGCCATTCTCCAGCCCAAAATAGACACGACCTCGGACTAGCGAGCTTAAAGCTCTCCGAAAGCCGTTTTTTTGCTAAAATAAATAATATACAATAGTAACTTTGATTATTTCTTATTGAAGAGATTGTAGTGTGTAAGATGTTAGTATAAAAACAGTACAACACAGGAATTATGCACTCTTCCGCTCCCGGGCAATGGGGGAGCATTGGACAAGTAAGATATTGCCTCGGTTGGATAAGGATGGGGTGTAAAAAGAGGATAATTTTGTTTAAAGCTTAATTTTATTGACATTGGTAAATTTGATAATTGTTTTCATTATATTGATATTAATGTTAGCTAAAACCATTTGAATGTTTATAAAATTATTCAGTCCACACTTCCTTAATTCTTCATATATATTTACATTAGGCATAATATTTATAGGACACTCAAAGAAAATGGTTTAGATTTTCAACTTGCCCACATTCACAAAATGGATCATCTTTCATTCCTATCTTAAATAAGTGTTCTTTTGTCATACAATGACCTGTCCTCATCCTTATGATTGTAGTTATATGTCTCCTGTCTATGTAGGTCATGTTATGATACCATGGTCTTTTCGGGAAATTTCTCTGAATGCTTCTATACCATCTGCCTTTATCGTTCCAACCAATTGACCAAAATTGTGAAAATTTCTGTCTGATTTTTTGTTTTAATATAGGAAAAATAACGTTTTTATCTATTTTAATATTCATAGGAATATTTAATATTCTGCCTACGTTGGCAAGTTTGTCTGCTTGTTCATTTCCGGGAATTTTGGTATGCCCAGGAATCCAAGATAGAATTAGGTTATTATTATTATTTATTGAATCTATGATAAGTCTTTTGGTTAATAAAGCAATTTTATCATTATTGTGAAAAACCCCACATTTTTGAATTTTATAAATGGCACTTAGTGAGTCAGTGAATATAATAGCATTATTAATGTTTTTTTCAAGACATACAGAAATGGCTTTGTTTATTGCTATTATTTCCCCTGTGCAAATATCAATTTGTTCTGGAAGTCTTGAAGAGAAGTTAAAGTTAATTTTAGGAATGTATACTCCAAACCCCACTTTGTTATTTCCCTTAGATGCATCTGTGTATACAAACGTAAATTTGTCTTTGTATTTTATTGTTGCAGACATGAAATTTTGACTGTTATCTAGAAAATTTTTTTTAAGGTTTAGATTTATAGTTCTAATTTCCTGTATTTGGACTTGATATTCTATGTCAAAACATGGCAATTTATCATTTATATCCATTTCTGGCAAAAAAGGACTTATGTAATTTAAAGCTTGAAAGATTAACGGAGGTTCTCTAGTTTTCCAATAATTTCTTTTATTAATTATAAATTCAGAGAGCAATTGAAAAATATGTAAAAGTGGATGGTTTTGAAAACTATGTATTTTAAGTACAAATTTGGTGGCTAACCACAACCTTCTATGGTTTAAGTCTAATTCAGCAGTTTCTGCTAAAAGAGCGTTTATGGGTGTAGACTTCATACTTCCTGTAATTAATCTTAGACCTTGAAAAAAAAATTTATTTAATTTATTTAAATTTTTTATAGATGTTGGATGGATAAGAATACAGCCTTGATATAGTTGTGATTTTACTAAGCCATTAAAAGCTAAGTGCAAGGTTCTGGGATCTGATCCCCACCATACTCTACTGAATGCTTTTAAGATATTAGATACTTTCCTAGCCTTGTTGGAAATAAACTCTATATGTTGGTCCCATTTAAGGTTTTGGTTCAATATAGTTCCTAAATATTTAATGTTTTTTTGAAAAGGTATGATGTCATTTTCTATCTTGATGTTAGGGGATTATTTTTTCGTATACCTTTTGTAAACCAAATAGCTTCTGTTTTATTTTTAGATATCATAAAATTATGTGATTTAAGCCAAGAGTTTACTTTCTCAAGAGCTAGATTCATCTTACTGATTAGAACATTGATGTCAGGGTTCTTACCAATTAAAACTAGGTCGTCTGCATAGCTCATTAGGATAATTCCGTTTAGGTCAATTTTAAATAGGGAGATTAATAAAATGTTGAACAAAAGAGGACTAAGTGGAGAGCCCTGAGGTAGCCCCACGTTTGTGTTCTTAGGACCAATTAATTTATTCGTTTTATCTAGTGTATATAGGGATCTATCTGTAAGAATATTAAAAATAAGATTAGCTATTTCTGTTGGAATTTTGTATTGTATTAGGTATTTATATACTTGGTATATATTCACCCTATCATAAGCATTTTTTAGATCTAGGAAGACAGCTACAGCATGAATGTTTTGACTAAAACTAAGTTGGACAAATGAGGTTAAATATACTAGATTATTATATGTACTCATACCTTTTCTAAAACCAGTTTGATAGAGTGATAAAAGCTTTTTGTTTTCTATAACCCATTCTATCCTATTTTTTATGAGACTTTCTAAAGTTTTTACTACACATGAACTAAGAGCTATCGGACGAAAATTTTCTGGTATGGTAGGGTCTTTTTGATATTTTAGGAGAGGTAATATTATATATTCTTTCCATGAAGTCGGTATTCTTTCGCCAAGAAGACAATTATTATAAACATTCAATAGGTTAATTAGGAGTTTACTCGAAAGGTTATTTAACATAGAGTACGATATATCATCTTTGCCAGTGGCTGACTTTTTTTTGAATCTAGTATAACTTTTAATTCTTTTATGTCAAAAAATTCTATTTCTTCTGAAATTGGTTTTAAAGAGAATTCTGGTAATATATTGACCGGAGTAAGATTGCATAATATATTTTGTGCCGTATCTGTATTGGGCAGAATGGTTTTTTTATGGATGTTAACCGAAATTTTTTTAAAGGTTTGCCATACTTTAGATATATTGCTATTTCTGTTAAGGGATGCTGAAAATGCAATAAATTTATTTTTTTTCTTTTTTTTTTAAAACCTTTTTGTTTTGGCTTGAATATGTTTAGCCAGTACATAATTAGCCACTGAGGGATTTGACTTAAGTCTAGTAAAAGCATTTTTCCTTTCTTGTATTTTTTCCGAACACTCAGAGTCCCACCAAGGGTTCTGAGGTTTTAACTTATTTACATTAATGTTTTTTTTCATTGGGATAGCCTCATTGGCTGCCCGGTTCATAATATCCAATAATTCTTGATAATTTAGGTTGTTATTTACATCCATTGAATATACAGGGTGTTAAAAAAGTACGCTGCCAAACTTCAAGGGACGATTCCTCGCATTATTCTAAGACAAAAAGTTTATATAAACATAGTTCTGAAAACGAATAGTTTTCAAGATACAGGGTGTTAAATTTCTATGATAAAAATGTTTTTCTATCATAACTTTTATACCACTCTAGATATTTTTATTAAATTTGGTGTACATCTTTTACCTATTAAAGAGCAGTTTTTGATGCAAAAGTATTTTTTAAATTTCTACCAGTGGCGTTCGTACGGAGTTTGGACAGAATGTTTATTAAGAACAAAATGATACGCCACTGCTTTTTCTAAAAACAAAAATTATTTTTGAAATTCCCATTTAATTTTAAGCAAATTTGGTCTCTAGACTTACCTTCGTACGACGCACAATTTTTATGTAAAAAAATAAAAACAATTTTCATACATCTACTGCAATCCGAATCCAATTTGCAAGGATAATTTTTTGTAAAATCCGCTACTGTTTAATTTTTATGAAACATACCTATTTGGAAGTGGGCACGCGTAATGCTGTGGTTAGAATAAAACATTAAATAAATAAAAAAAACTAAACAACACCAAGACGTTTATTAATAAAATAATTGTAAACCAAACATAACTTAACCAACCTTAGAAATAATAATTTCACAGAATTTAATTTTAAAGTAACTGCTGGAAATGGCCTCCCCCGACTTCAATACATGCGTTTGTACGCCTTATTAGCGACTGGCGAACCCTTTCGAAAATACCAGGAGTGTTCCTAATAATTTCACAGAACTCTTCTATCCGATTTCGTAGATCGTCTTCGCTTCGAACTGGTGTTGTGTAAACTAATGCTTTAAGGTGTCCCCAGAGAAAGAAATCTATCGGATTAATATCAGGTGACCTGGGTGGCCAAAATTGTGGTCCTGCACGCCCAATCCAGCGATCGGTATAATTTTGATCTAGGTACTGACGTGCCACTAAACTGAAGTGCGGTGGAGCACCGTCATGCATAAACCACATAGAACGCCTTTGCCTTAGTGGAACATCTTCCAAAAGTTCAGGTAAAACATGTTCAATAAATTGTCTATACTCCTCACCAGTAAGCCTGCTAGGCAGAAAGTGAGGCCCGATAAGGAAATCTCCTACAACTCCAATCCAAACATTTACAGAAAACTGCTCTTGGAAATGATTTTCAATTATGGCGTGAGGATTTTCATCGGTCCACACATGATTGTTATGAAAGTTTATGATTGCGTTACGGGAAAAACATGCCTCGTCCGTAAACAACACCTGAGATAAAAACCTTGGATTTTGCATTAACTTATTTCCTACCCATCTACAAAAAGCCACTCTTAGCGGAAAATCTCTTGGCAAAAGAGCTTGGACACGTTGCGAATGATATGGATAAAGTTGTTGATCCTTTAAAATTTGCCATACTAATACGTGAGTAATGTTTAATTCAGTCGCAATTTTTCTCGTACTAGTTTCTGGGTTTTCATCAATTGCATTTAGGACAGCTTCCTCTATCTGAACCGTTCTTACTGTTCTTGGTCTCCCTATAAGGGCAGCAGACTTCTTAAAACTACCCGTTTCACAAAGTTTGGAGTGAATATTTGCAAAAAATTGTCTGTTAGATAGTGGACGGTCAGGATATCTTTCTTGATACATCCGTCTAGCGGCGCGAGCGTTACCATCAGCCATTCCATACACGAAATGCATGTCTGCCATTTCACGGTTTGTAAACTGAACCATTTTTACCGAAAGAAAATTAAATAAACTTTTAAAAATTACACAAGTGCACCTTTATTAATAGTTTTGACAACTGTCATGTTATTGTTATAAACAAACGAAGAACTGTCGTTTAGCAAAGCAAAGCCCACCTTGACAATTTAGGTTTCTTTGACTACTGAATTAAATTGCAGTTTGTTTCTTAAATTTTCCTACCAAATTGTTAGTTCTATTAAAAAAAATACATTTAGAAATGAGGGTTTAATAGTGAATTGTAATAAATTAAAAAAAGGAAAATTAAGCTCGCGAATGGCAAATACAAATCACAAGTGTTGGCGCAAAAAAGTTTGGGAGATAAAAGGGGACATGACCCAGAGTCACTCAGTAGATTATTCCAAATTTATAATTATTTCTTTTTATGGGTACTACTAACAGCATTACGCGTGCCAACTTTCAAATAATATGTTTAATAAAAATAAACAGAAGCGGATTTTACATAAAATTACCATTGCAAAATTGCATTTGGATTGCAATGATTTTTATTTTTTTACGCGAAAACCGTGTGTCGTACAAAAGTAAGTCTGGAGACCAAATTTTCTTTAAATTAAACGGAGATTTCAAAAATAATTTTTGTTTTCAAAAGAAGCAGTGGCGTATCTTTTTTTTCTAAAAAAATATTAATTTCAAACCCCGTAGGGACGCCACTGGAAGAAATAAAAAAAAATCTTTTGCATCAAACACTGTCCTTTAATGGGTAAAAGATGCACACCAAATTTGATAAACATACCTAGAGTGTTATAAAAGCTATAATAGAAAAACAAGTTTTTTCTTAGAACTTTAACACCCTGTATCTTGAAAACTATTCGTTTTCAGAACTATGTTTATATAAACTTTTTGTCTTAGAATAATGCGAGGAATCGTCCCTTGAAGTTTGGCAGCGTACTTTTTTAACACCCTGTATGACAAGTTTATCACTATATTTATCCCAATTGGCTTTATTGAAATTTCTTTTGTTAAATTCACTAATAAATATAGATTGATAATCTGGAATGTTATTAATAGTACAGAATGTGGGAAAATGATCACTGTTACCACTATCTTCAAGTACACCCCACTGAGCGTGTGAAGCTAAATCACTACTAACTAAAGTTAAGTCTAAATAACTTGGATTGAAATTGGGGTTTTGTAACCTGGTGGCTGTACCATCGTTAAGTAAGATAAGATTTTCCTCATCTAGAATTTGGACTATTGCCCTACCACTAGAATCCGTGTTATTACTACCCCACATAGGATGGTGAGCATTCATATCTCCCATGATGATTATTTTTCCTGTAATGTTTATTAATATATTATAAATAAATGTAAAGCTTATTTGATTTATAGTCGAGTATATGTTTATAATATTGAGATCTGCAATTTTAATAATGATATATTGTATTAGATTATTTACCGGGGTATTGTTTAATATTATTTCTTCATGATTTATGTTTTTTTTAATACAGGTAGCAACTCCACCATATCCATCGTCTCTATCCTTTCTAATTATATTGTAATTTTTTAGTGACATTTCATTAACATTTTGTTTGAGCCAGGTTTCATTTAAACATATGATATCAGGGTTATGCATGTAACATAGATTTATAAGTTCGGATTTGCTTGCCTTAAGACTTCTAATATTCCATTGTACGATATTTAGATAATTTCTATTATTCATTATTAAATTTAAATATTTATATATATGTATATATACACCCTTTTGATGTTACACGCATGCAACATATGTATTTATAAAGTTAAATACTATCTAAATATTTTGTGTTACTTATAAGAAGGATTGAAATTAAGACAACTTTCTGAAGATTTGGCACCTAATTGGGCTTTAGGATCATCAAGAGATGTATTAGTTTTTTCAAGGGCTCTTACAGTATTTATTATATCAAAAAGTTTGTTTTTATTTTGCATTTTAAATTTATGAATATTTTGTGCTACCAACTGGATTATATCTTCCTCTTGAGGAGGATGTGATTGGGATTGGGGATTTAGGTATACCGTTGAAGCATGATTATCTGAATCTGAAGATTTTCCCGGTCTTGAATAAGGGAAATATAGCTGATTGTTGTGTTCTCTGCTGTCATAACCTTGTGAATTTTTAAGAATTGCTCTTTTTTTTATATTGTCACTTGTGACTTGTGTATAACTACGTTTCGATTTATTATTTTGAGATACTAAGCTGGAACTTCTTTGACTTATTGTTATAGAGTTATCCTGCTTATTCAATGTGTTTGAGAGCACAGGGAAATCTCGATTTTGTGAATTAGAGAAAAGGTTAAGGGAAGGACTATGAGAATTATTTTGCTTTCTTGATGTAGCATAGTTTTTAGGACATAAGCCTTCGGCTTCATAAAAACTTATGTTATCAGATACCATACGAAATTTTATTGCTTGCTGCCTGATGTACTCAGGACATTTTTTATAATTTGACCTATGCTGACTGCTTTCGCAATGATAACACTGTGTTGTACATAAAAAGTCATTCCCAATATTATCTTCGTGTATATTTCCACAATTGAAGCATTTTTTTCCCTCTACATTGAATTCGTGTGTGTCCGTATAATAAACATGAAAAACATTGGGTAACAGGGGGGATGTAAAGAGAGACTGGGGAGGATAAGCCATATAAACTGACCGATCTCGGGAGAACTGTGCCTTCAAAAGTGAGGAGAATTGTTCCTGTGGGAATAAAATTTGTAGATTTATTTTCGTCAATTACTTTTCTGTTCATTCTTTTAATCTCTATAATTTTATACGGAGATTCTGTAAATTTAAGGATATCTTGGTCAGAAATGGATATATCTATATATCTAATTATGCCTTTGCATGATGCATAGTTAAACGGAATGTACATCTCATACCCAAGATTTTTTAATATTTCATTATCTTTAAATTTGTTGGCTGAATCATAATTGTAAAACTCCACACCTAACCTATTTCTACCTTTAATAGCTATTTTTTTAATATCTCGTAAATGCAAATTATGAACTTCACGTGCTATTTTGTAAACATTAAATCGGTTATTTTTTTTAATATTTTCACTATTTTGTTCGATATATACGATAAATGGTCCGAAATCCGTGTTCTTGTACCAAAAGTTTTTATGTTGTTGACGATTATTTTTTTCTGCATTCCTTTCATTGTCCGAATTGTTATCTTGCGATAAGCCAATGATCTTATCTATTTCATCACGACTTGGATTAAGCGAACCTGTTACGGGGGTCCCCCCCGAATCAACCTCCATCAAAAACTAATAATTATTCAAAACTTACCAAATTTTCTAGTGACAGGTAATAAGACAAAGGATTTGTTAGTAATCACACCACAAATTAGATTATTTTTTTTTTTAATTTTTCCTAGGAAAAATTAAAGAGCACACCAGTCGATCCTACGCTTACAAACGTCAGAATCGGAATAAAACTGACGTTTCGTGTTCGTTTTTATATAAACTACACACAAATGTTGGTTATTTAGAGAGTATTTTTTTAATCTACATACATCAAATCGGTCTCATGGCAAAATTGGTACTCGTGCATACCTATCTTCACTACTGAAGCCAATACGATGAACTAAATTATTTAAATCCCGCGATTCTGAGCGAAATTATAAAATATGTTTTGGAAATCAACCAAGCTTTCTTTCGATTATTATGGATACAACACACAATTTATTAACTTTTTGTAGTTGCTCGATATGGTATATCTACAAAAACAGAAATTCGTGAACCATTTTAGAATTTAAATTTGTAACCGATTTCACAGAAGCAGGACTTGAAAGTAAGTCGATTTCTTTCAATGTGCTGTGTTAAATTTAGTTTTGAACGACACAGATAAACATATTTACGAGGTGCCACACTTTTTTGACAATTTAGAAATAGTACAAACTTTTTTGGATATCATAATACTTTGGGCTATTTTTTGTATTAGGTGTTATCTAAACAACAAGCAACAATTGCTTGTTATTTAGAGGGGCTTTTTTAAAAGTCAAGGGCAACCCCTGCGTTTGATTGGTCTAAATATGTAGCTATAACATCAATTCACAGCGCTAATTTTTATATATAAATAATCATTTTCCCAGGTTTCCATTTAATTATTTTTGAGAATCCGTAGAAACGATCTATATTATTCGTTAAGAGCGCTCCAAATACTTTTTTCCCACTTGAATATTTCGGAAATACATGATTTTACGTCATATTTTTTCATTCAAATTGTTGAAAACTGATAAAAATTTACCAAATCAACGACTTTTTTTACCTTCATTTTATACAAAACGTAGAGCTGTGCGTCTTATTCCAAACTTAAAGAGAAATTTTGTACGCTGTCAGGCTAATTTTTTTGTATTAAATAATGTTTTTTAATAATTCCTCAAAAATTTCACAAATATAATAAAATGATAATCGGCTATTTAAACAAAAATATCTGTTTTAAACGAAGTTTATAGTCATATATTAAAGTGTAAACGTCCATGTAGTTTACTATTGCAAGCAAAGTTTAGAGTCATGTATAAGTATGTAAAGCTTCCATGAAGAACATTTTAACAGCTCACCAAATAAGCAATAAATGGATTACCTTAGGCTGTTACTAAAAAGTTTTAATATTGTTAGTTGTAGTTTTCGCACGACCGTCACAATATTTTTCTAATTATCTCAGAAATCTATCTTAAATATAAACCAACATTTTAAAAAACCCCTCTAGGTTTGATTGATTGATACTCATAACTATATCCTTTATATAATTCAGAGAGGCTCAATTTTGAATGCTAGTAGCATATTAAACGCAATAAAACTCAAAAAAACCTTTTTCCGCATTAAGTTTCGGGAGGAAAGGAAAATATTCTAAGAATGTGTTTGGGAGATCGAAACAATTAAAAATTATATATTTATAGGTCCGCAAATGCTTAGTTCCTAGACACAGGGTGTAAACGAAAATTTAAAAAAATCGTTTTTTTATATTTTGGAAACAATTATTATTATATTAATATTATATGAAAGTGCAACTAGGTATGTCAAATCAACCTAAGAGCCATGAATCGACTTCGACATTTCAACGCCAACTTGTTTCCTTTAGAACATATTACCAATTAAGAAAATGTCATTAATTGAAAGCAGTGGCGTCCAATTTTTTCCGTGAAAAATATCTCACTATATGTTGTCACCCACGCCACTAGCCAAGGTATTAGAAATAATTTTGTTCCCTGTATGTCATAGATACGCATATCAAATTTTAAGTTCATATCTTAAACCGTTTCCCAAATATTTAATGAAAACGGATTTTTTAAAATTTTCTTTTTTGCGGACTTATAAATATATAATTTTTGAATTGTCAAACCTCCCACACATTTTTAGAATATTTCCATTTTCTCCCGAAACACCCTGTATAATGTATGGAGAATATTTTAATATCTAATCAAAAAAGTAATATGGCTTCCTATTAGTACGGTAATAAGGAGCCAACGCCGGTTCCCACTTAATAATGCGCGTGCGCAGGATAAGTTTCAGCTGCCTTCGTCCGATGCTTGGAGCCGGTGGAATTCCACTAACTACTGAATATGCGGTGCGAGCTTGCTTTTAAATGATTCGCGGCCCGATTTCTGCGCCAAGCGGAGCCGGTGGGCATCCTACGAGCCCTCGTGATGTCAGACGGTGGTTTCATCAAGACTAATACCTGGTGGAGTTGTTAAGAAATACTCGTCACAGGTATTTTGTCACAAGTACGAGCTAGGAACAGCTTGTCACAGGTATTGGATCTCGAACATATCGGTTACCGTTCCTACACCTAGTATTTTTACCAGCTTGCCGCGATCTCACGAAGCGCAGATATTTAGGTGCGCAACAACACTAAGGATGTTAATAACCGGTGGTTAAAACCGAAAAACCGGTGTTTTTTATTCGGTTAACCGGTTATAACCGGTTATTTTTTGCCTTCAGTTATAACCGGCTTTTGTTTACAGACACCCAATAACCGGTAAAAAACACCGAAACATTTTTATTCAATCAAAAAAATGTATTTCAAATATGGAATAATTCGAATAAGTAGCAACAATCAGTGCACATTACTAGTATGTATAATAAAGCACACAGTGAACGTTGTCAGAGCAAACATAACCTAAATTTCGTGTTATTTTATGAAGGTTTTGTACTTGTTTATGTATAGACTTACTATAAACAAGGGTTTAGTTTTGTAGTGATTACTTAAGTATAAAGCCTGGGTTATAGATTGAAAAAGTTTGCACGTTGCGTCGTCCGTTTCAGGTATGCGTTTTCGCTGGTTTTTAGCCCGTCTTATAGAGTGTCAACGTTTGCGCTTTGAGTCGCCTGTAGAACTGACCTTACTTCTACGTTTCTATTTATCACCTTTTTGGGTAATGCAATTTGGTCTTGCTTGTTTTTAAGTTTATGGGCTTTTTTTTATTTGCTGAAAATGGATAATCAAAATCATTGTAATGATGCCTAATAAAGATCGGGCAATGTGGACATATTAATGTGTGCCGCAGCTATAAAGTTATTGAAAAGAAGGTGGCGAGTTCTCAAAACTCCTACCAGTATTATCCAAAAATTAAATACAATAACCCCAAGCAGTTTTTTTTTAATGAACGAGGATGTTATGTGTGTATATTAATGTCAAATTTATTACGAAGGCCGATGGTTTTGAAAGGCTCTTTCAAATCCAGCAATTTCATTACTTGCAGCTTAACGCAAAAGCCGATTTACGCTAGTTGCTTCCGTCAAAGTTAAAGATCACCAGGAAAGAGGAAACCCAAACTGATAAAATGTTGCTTAACAACTCCTTTTTTATTTGTAGCAAATTGATATTCGTTTGTTTTGTTATTGTTACTCAAACTATTAAATAGCTATTAGTGATTAAGAGCGCAAAGTGAGCTAGAAATTTACTTGCTGTCTAGCGAGAGCGGGAATTTCACTTTGTACACGGATTACACACATAATTTTTTGGGAAAATATTTATATAAATTGAAAATTAAATTACTGAAAGGGTTTTTATGAACCGAGTAAAAAAATGTTACTGGGTCGATTAAAAATCATATCTACTATTTATGTATGTGAACGTTTTTAGTTTTATTATCATTTGTTTTGTATTTAATTAACTTATTTACGTTTTCATTCTTTAATATATTTTTTGCAATAATTATTCTGGTGTTATTAAAAAAATAACCGAACAACCGGTTAACCGGAAAAACCGGTGTTTTGTATCAATTATAACCGAGCAGTTATTCTTGGTAGTAAAATAACCGGTTAACCGAAAAACCGGTGTTTTAAAAAATTTTGACATCTCTAACAAACATCGAACGAAAAAGTCGGCTTTTCTCGGCGGGCCGTCGGGCGGCAGCGTAGAAAAAGCCTCTCCCATAATGTTTTATTTACAGTTATTTATTTACAATCGATCGGCTTCTGTGTGTCTTTCTTTAACACACTCATTTTTTAAACAACGAAATAAATTTAACTGAATTATAACAACTGCATTACTACTGTAGTACATTAGCAAGTATATTCGCTGTGACTGAAACGCTTGTCACAGGTATTTTATTCTATTCTGCTCCTGCTCCTCTAAACCAGTATTTCTATATGACTTGTATTTTTCATACAAAAGGAACGATATCGTAATTAGAAATAAGAAATCTACGAATTAGATTATTCTCAAATCAGGCGAAAATATTAACATATTTTAGATTTGATAGTTTTAATAGGCGAATCTTAAAATATTTAGCACAAAAAAGATTAAAAATGTTTTTTACAAACCCAGTTTTTATGACAGAAATACCAAGGTCGTTTTAAATATAAAGGAAATTTATAAACTTATAAGCTTAAAAACGAAATTTGTAAAAATGTGAGCCAATTCGTTCATTTACTTTGTTCGAATTTGCACGAAATAAGTACTGTTTTGATGACATATATAATCATAATCAACGAGCTGCGGGCTGCGATACTCGAAACCGCCGTTTAGTCACGGTTTCAACGACTTTCCACGACGAGCCTCCAAGCCGGGAAAAGTATTTTGTCACAGGTATCTGTAACAGGTATGGACTTGGAACAGGAACAGGACGTACCTGTTACAACAAAATACTGATTTTCGTCATCTCTAATACCTGGCGATGCTTAGCGTATTACTGGCGCGGTACGTTATAGCACTTCCAGGAAAATTTACGCGGTTGCCCAATGCGTTTTTTATATATACTTAACTGGGGCATTTTTCTGATTATTTACTTCAAAGAATCGTATTTTGACCATGATTAATAAGAAGGATGAGTTGAATAGCGAATCGATGCATACATTCCCCAAAAATGTATTAACTTCGTGACAGCCTTAAGAGATAGGTCTTATGCTGTGAAAATTATATTTTCAGTTAATTTCAATGCAGAAAAAGGGAGAAACTATATTGAATTGGAGGAAATAGAAATTTCAAAACGTGGAGATATAGAACAATGATTCAGCAATTGAAACGAAGTAAATGAAACGCGCATTTAAAATATTTCAAATGTATTACGTTTATTAATAAATATATACAATTCACATTATAATATATAAAATGTATGAAAATACAGAGGTAATATATTTAAAAGATAGTTTTTTCCTATCAATTAAAACTATGTGGAATTAATCTATGAATGAACAAAGGGATGCCTTAGTTTAAAAATATGATGTTATTTACGTCTCTATACTTTGCTTTCTAAAATACATAGAAAAATCATGAAAATTCCAAATGTATAACGTTTTTTAAAATTCTACAATTTTAAACTCTCTACTACTTTTAACTTTTAAAACATAATATAGACGACCAAAAGAGAAAAGAGGTGTGGTTGTAATAACTACTTTTTTAAAAATTTCAAAATCATATACTTTTGTAACTATAGACTTACTACTCAGAAAAAAATTATCATTAACTAAAATCCTGCGTTTTGATTAGTCTATTTGCATATATTAAGTATTTTTTTAAAATTCTTGTGAGCCCCCAAAAATCGGTTTTTAAAGCACATGGAGTTTAAGTTATAAAATTGTCGTTTTGTGTTAGTTCTTATGTAAACTACACACAAATGTTGGTTATTTTGTTGGTTAATTTTTTGTTTGCGTTCGAACACAGCACTTACACAGTGAGTTTCCCCACCAGGGATGCCATGTTCTCGGCGATGTTCGTTTAAATTCGAAAAATTATTAACATCATATCCTGTAGCATATTTTGTATAGTCAGAGTCCCCATCGCATATGGAGACAAGGTCAACTCCCCTTCCCACATTCTGATTATTTTCTGAGAGAGAGAGATCAATATTTATTAGAAAGATTGGAGACTGAAGGTCTCTTAATGGTTTTTTAAGTTCGAGTGAACTGTCATTAAAAAATGTAAGCAGGGTATCGCGCGGCTGGCGAACATTATCGAGCAATATTTCATCTTTATTGTTTTTATCTAGGTAATCACTTTCGAAGGTTACGTTAAAATGTTTTGTTTTATGCCTATTATTAATTAAGGAGGTAACCATTGGATATTCTCGTGCTCCGGGCACCTCCATGGAGAAGTCCTCCATGTTGGCAGCACCGGAGAAGGTGTCAGGTTTATAATTACGATATGTTAAGTCATGTCTTGAGTAATGCGCGGGTGCTTTTAGAGACAAGCTTGTCGGGCACCCACCACTCACCCGAGGAACAAAAGGAAAGTTCGGATCTACCGAAAAAACAACTTATGAGCAACGGGTCAGGGGAATTGTCAATCTTAAAACTAAGAAACGCTACTGGGTGGATACCTATTCCATAGCCTGAGATACAATACAAAAATCTTAAGGATTTATTTACTTAAAAACTCCTGTGAAACTATGGCTTTGCCGTGTGCAGGCCTTACTAAGTTCATACACCACTAAATAAGTCACCTTTTGATTTCGAGTCGAAACGACCAAGAAATCACTTGTGCACTGTCACTTATAGTGTTCAGTAGGTACTCTATAGTACTTTAAAGTTTATGAGTTTTTATAAAGTTCGCTCAACAGTTTTTCCACTAAAACAGGCGATTACGCAGAATATACCTGTATACTCTCCTTGCTCACTAATTAGCTTTACTCAAATTTAACCAAATTAACAAATCACACGTATTTGTTAAATAAACAACACTGTGACTGCAAACAGTTTAGTCTTTATACGTAAACAACTTATAATCAAAATACAAAAATTAAACTTTTAGTTAGTTTACCACTACTAACTAAATAAAATGAATATCTTTTTACTAATATTAAAAAATACGTAAATATGCATTAAATATGTATTCAATAAAGAGTATGAAAAAGTAAGTATTAATAATATTATTAAAAAATCAGCAAAAATATTTAACTTATTAAAAATCCAAAATTTAAACTAAAAAAGATATTCTAAAAATCAAGATTGTCAGCCCTATCTAATTATCCACCCGGATCACGCCGCTTGGGATATTAGAACGCGAAAAATGTTTAAATTTTAAAAACCTTCAAAATCTTAAAAATTAGTAATAATATTATAAGTTTATGATATCAGATATAAAAAATACGCAATATATATATATATATATATATATATATATATATATCATATATCATAAAATCCTGTGTTCCTTAAAATAAACAGTCCTCCTCACTCAGCAGAGACTGAGAGCTTCGGGAACTGACGTGTTAAGTTTTCTGGAGGGATCGTTTAAGTTTAGTAAGAACGGATCCACCAAGCGTACTAAAACAAACCTATTCTATCTATACAATATTAAGTTTTTTAAACAAATATTTGTTTAAACAAAAGTTACAAATAACGCAAGTTTAGAGAAAATCCGATAAATGTTAATCAGTTTTCAAAAATCAGTGTGAGCAAATCAAATCAAAAATATTAAAGCAATTATTTTTTAAAATGCGAAAGGTTGAGCAAAAAGTAACGTTTCAAAAATTGCAATCAAAGTTAATATTTATACCAGAACTACAACAATTTAACAAAAGCACTAGAACACTTCTGGATATTACTGTAAGTTACTTAGATTGGAAACTTGATCTGGAGAACTTATAGTGCAATGTTCCTCTAGTTGTCTTCGGCTGTATCACTAAGAACGACACTTAAGAAACGCACAATTATTACTGCAACCGGTGCTTAGGAGGGCTATTAAGACATGTGTCACTAACGCGTTATAAAATCGATCTGCTCAAGAGTCAAATTTCTGTCCATATTTATATTATTTCTGCGACGACAGTGTTACACCTTTTTGTCCGCTCTAGACCAATACCAGTCATTTGGGGTGGAGTTCCGTGAACGAAACTGTCGACAATTTTCCTCAATTTGTTGCTAAATTTTTTAATGAAAACATCTCTATAAAGTCCTGTGGGAGCTTTGTTTTTGAGTATTTTTGCAATATTGTATTTTTCCCATAAATAGTATCACTTTATACGCCTTCTGGCCAAGTTTCAAATTTTTCTGAAAACTTTTTTGCCGAAAAAACGTGTATAACATTAAAAATTTGTTTAAAAGTTGTCTTTTGATTGTTTAATCGTTATGTAAAAGTTTGAGATTTTTTCTGTTACGGGTTTCCTAGATATTGGACATTTTCTGCAGGACTTGGTGCTTTGCTTCCAAGGCCTGTTTTCCAAGTTCCTTTTGATTTTTTCGCATAATGTCTTATTATAAAAAATGTTTCTTTTTTTATAGGCCTAACATTCTGCGAAAGTCCCATTTTGATATTTAAGTTATTGTAAAATTTCCAAAAATCTTTTTTCTCTACATTGAATTCGTGTGTGTCCGTATAATAAACATGAAAAACATTGGGTAACAGGGGGGATGTAAAGAGAGACTGGGGAGGATAAGCCATATAAACTGACCGATCTCGGGAGAACTGTGCCTTCCAAAGTGAGGAGAATTGTTCCTGTGGGAATAAAATTTGTAGATTTATTTTCGTCAATTACTTTTCTGTTCATTCTTTTAATCTCTATAATTTTATACGGAGATTCTGTAAATTTAAGGATATCTTGGTCAGAAATGGATATATCTATATATCTAATTATGCCTTTGCATGATGCATAGTTAAACGGAATGTACATCTCATACCCAAGATTTTTTAATATTTCATTATCTTTAAATTTGTTGGCTGAATCATAATTGTAAAACTCCACACCTAACCTATTTCTACCTTTAATAGCTATTTTTTTAATATCTCGTAAATGCAAATTATGAACTTCACGTGCTATTTTGTAAACATTAAATCGGTTATTTTTTTAAATATTTTCACTATTTTGTTCGATATATACGATAAATGGTCCGAAATCCGTGTTCTTGTACCAAAAGTTTTTATGTTGTTGACGATTATTTTTTTCTGCATTCCTTTCATTGTCCGAATTGTTATCTTGCGATAAGCCAATGTTCTTATCTATTTCATCACGACTTGGATTAAGCGAACCTGTTACGGGGGTCCCCCCCCGAATCAACCTCCATCAAAAACTAATAATTATTCAAAACTTACCAAATTTTCTAGTGACAGGTAATAAGACAAAGGATTTGTTAGTAATCACACCACAAATTAGATTATTTTTTTTTTTTTTAATTTTTCCTAGGAAAAATTAAAGAGCACACCAGTCGATCCTACGCTTACAAACGTCAGAATCGGAATAAAACTGACGTTTCGTGTTCGTTTTTATATAAACTACACACAAATGTTGGTTATTTAGAGAGTATTTTTTTAATCTACATACATCAAATCGGTCTCATGGCAAAATTGGTACTCGTGCATACCTATCTTCACTACTGAAGCCAATACGATGAACTAAATTATTTAAATCCCGCGATTCTGAGCGAAATTATAAAATATGTTTTGGAAATCAACCAAGCTTTCTTTCGATTATTATGGATACAACACACAATTTATTAACTTTTTGTAGTTGCTCGATATGGTATATCTACAAAAACAGAAATTCGTGAACCATTTTAGAATTTAAATTTGTAACCGATTTCACAGAAGCAGGACTTGAAAGTAAGTCGATTTCTTTCAATGTGCTGTGTTAAATTTAGTTTTGAACGACACAGATAAACATATTTACGAGGTGCCACACTTTTTTGACAATTTAGAAATAGTACAAACTTTTTTGGATATCATAATACTTTGGGCTATTTTTTGTATTAGGTGTTATCTAAACAACAAGCAACAATTGCTTGTTATTTAGAGGGGCTTTTTTAAAAGTCAAGGGCAACCCCTGCGTTTGATTGGTCTAAATATGTAGCTATAACATCAATTCACAGCGCTAATTTTTATATATAAATAATCATTTTCCCAGGTTTCCATTTAATTATTTTTGAGAATCCGTAGAAACGATCTATATTATTCGTTAAGAGCGCTCCAAATACTTTTTTCCCACTTGAATATTTCGGAAATACATGATTTTACGTCATATTTTTTCATTCAAATTGTTGAAAACTGATAAAAATTTACCAAATCAACGACTTTTTTTACCTTCATTTTATACAAAACGTAGAGCTGTGCGTCTTATTCCAAACTTAAAGAGAAATTTTGTACGCTGTCAGGCTAATTTTTTTGTATTAAATAATGTTTTTTAATAATTCCTCAAAAATTTCACAAATATAATAAAATGATAATCGGCTATTTAAACAAAAATATCTGTTTTAAACGAAGTTTATAGTCATATATTAAAGTGTAAACGTCCATGTAGTTTACTATTGCAAGCAAAGTTTAGAGTCATGTATAAGTATGTAAAGCTTCCATGAAGAACATTTTAACAGCTCACCAAATAAGCAATAAATGGATTACCTTAGGCTGTTACTAAAAAGTTTTAATATTGTTAGTTGTAGTTTTCGCACGACCGTCACAATATTTTTCTAATTATCTCAGAAATCTATCTTAAATATAAACCAACATTTTAAAAAACCCCTCTAGGTTTGATTGATTGATACTCATAACTATATCCTTTATATAATTCAGAGAGGCTCAATTTTGAATGCTAGTAGCATATTAAACGCAATAAAACTCAAAAAAACCTTTTTCCGCATTAAGTTTCGGGAGGAAAGGAAAATATTCTAAGAATGTGTTTGGGAGATCGAAACAATTAAAAATTATATATTTATAGGTCCGCAAATGCTTAGTTCCTAGACACAGGGTGTAAACGAAAATTTAAAAAAATCGTTTTTTTATATTTTGGAAACAATTATTATTATATTAATATTATATGAAAGTGCAACTAGGTATGTCAAATCAACCTAAGAGCCATGAATCGACTTCGACATTTCAACGCCAACTTGTTTCCTTTAGAACATATTACCAATTAAGAAAATGTCATTAATTGAAAGCAGTGGCGTCCAATTTTTTCCGTGAAAAATATCTCACTATATGTTGTCACCCACGCCACTAGCCAAGGTATTAGAAATAATTTTGTTCCCTGTATGTCATAGATACGCATATCAAATTTTAAGTTCATATCTAAAACCGTTTCCCAAATATTTAATGAAAACGGATTTTTTAAAATTTTCTTTTTTGCGGACTTATAAATATATAATTTTTGAATTGTCAAACCTCCCACACATTTTTAGAATATTTCCATTTTCTCCCGAAACACCCTGTATAATGTATGGAGAATATTTTAATATCTAATCAAAAAAGTAATATGGCTTCCTATTAGTACGGTAATAAGGAGCCAACGTCGGTTCCCACTTAATAATGCGCGTGCGCAGGATAAGTTTCAGCTGCCTTCGTCCGATGCTTGGAGCCGGTGGAATTCCACTAACTACTGAATATGCGGTGCGAGCTTGCTTTTAAATGATTCGCGGCCCGATTTCTGCGCCAAGCGGAGCCGGTGGGCATCCTACGAGCCCTCGTGATGTCAGACGGTGGTTTCATCAAGACTAATACCTGGTGGAGTTGTTAAGAAATACTCGTCACAGGTATTTTGTCACAAGTACGAGCTAGGAACAGCTTGTCACAGGTATTGGATCTCGAACATATCGGTTACCGTTCCTACACCTAGTATTTTTACCAGCTTGCCGCGATCTCACGAAGCGCAGATATTTAGGTGCGCAACAACACTAAGGATGTTAATAACCGGTGGTTAAAACCGAAAAACCGGTGTTTTTTATTCGGTTAACCGGTTATAACCGGTTATTTTTTGCCTTCAGTTATAACCGGCTTTTGTTTACAGACACCCAATAACCGGTAAAAAACACCGAAACATTTTTATTCAATCAAAAAAATGTATTTCAAATATGGAATAATTCGAATAAGTAGCAACAATCAGTGCACATTACTAGTATGTATAATAAAGCACACAGTGAACGTTGTCAGAGCAAACATAACCTAAATTTCGTTTTATTTTATGAAGGTTTTGTACTTGTTTATGTATAGACTTACTATAAACAAGGGTTTAGTTTTGTAGTGATTACTTAAGTATAAAGCCTGGGTTATAGATTGAAAAAGTTTGCACGTTGCGTCGTCCGTTTCAGGTATGCGTTTTCGCTGGTTTTTAGCCCGTCTTATAGAGTGTCAACGTTTGCGCTTTGAGTCGCCTGTAGAACTGACCTTACTTCTACGTTTCTATTTATCACCTTTTTGGGTAATGCAATTTGGTCTTGCTTGTTTTTAAGTTTATGGGCTTTTTTTTATTTGCTGAAAATGGATAATCAAAATCATTGTAATGATGCCTAATAAAGATCGGGCAATGTGGACATATTAATGTGTGCCGCAGCTATAAAGTTATTGAAAAGAAGGTGGCGAGTTCTCAAAACTCCTACCAGTATTATCCAAAAATTAAATACAATAACCCCAAGCAGTTTTTTTTTAATGAACGAGGATGTTATGTGTGTATATTAATGTCAAATTTATTACGAAGGCCGATGGTTTTGAAAGGCTCTTTCAAATCCAGCAATTTCATTACTTGCAGCTTAACGCAAAAGCCGATTTACGCTAGTTGCTTCCGTCAAAGTTAAAGATCACCAGGAAAGAGGAAACCCAAACTGATAAAATGTAGCTTAACAACTCCTTTTTTATTTGTAGCAAATTGATATTCGTTTGTTTTGTTATTGTTACTCAAACTATTAAATAGCTATTAGTGATTAAGAGCGCAAAGTGAGCTAGAAATTTACTTGCTGTCTAGCGAGAGCGGGAATTTCACTTTGTACACGGATTACACACATAATTTTTTGGGAAAATATTTATATAAATTGAAAATTAAATTACTGAAAGGGTTTTTATGAACCGAGTAAAAAAATGTTACTGGGTCGATTAAAAATCATATCTACTATTTATGTATGTGAACGCTTTTAGTTTTATTATCATTTGTTTTGTATTTAATTAACTTATTTACGTTTTCATTCTTTAATATATTTTTTGCAATAATTATTCTGGTGTTATTAAAAAAATAACCGAACAACCGGTTAACCGGAAAAACCGGTGTTTTGTATCAATTATAACCGAGCAGTTATTCTTGGTAGTAAAATAACCGGTTAACCGAAAAACCGGTGTTTTAAAAAATTTTGACATCTCTAACAAACATCGAACGAAAAAGTCGGCTTTTCTCGGCGGGCCGTCGGGCGGCAGCGTAGAAAAAGCCTCTCCCATAATGTTTTATTTACAGTTATTTATTTACAATCGATCGGCTTCTGTGTGTCTTTCTTTAACACACTCATTTTTTAAACAACGAAATAAATTTAACTGAATTATAACAACTGCATTACTACTGTAGTACATTAGCAAGTATATTCGCTGTGACTGAAACGCTTGTCACAGGTATTTTATTCTATTCTGCTCCTGCTCCTCTAAACCAGTATTTCTATATGACTTGTATTTTTCATACAAAAGGAACGATATCGTAATTAGAAATAAGAAATCTACGAATTAGATTATTCTCAAATCAGGCGAAAATATTAACATATTTTAGATTTGATAGTTTTAATAGGCGAATCTTAAAATATTTAGCACAAAAAAGATTAAAAATGTTTTTTACAAACCCAGTTTTTATGACAGAAATACCAAGGTCGTTTTAAATATAAAGGAAATTTATAAACTTATAAGCTTAAAAACGAAATTTGTAAAAATGTGAGCCAATTCGTTCATTTACTTTTTTCGAATTTGCACGAAATAAGTACTGTTTTGATGACATATATAATCATAATCAACGAGCTGCGGGCTGCGATACTCGAAACCGCCGTTTAGTCACGGTTTCAACGACTTTCCACGACGAGCCTCCAAGCCGGGAAAAGTATTTTGTCACAGGTATCTGTAACAGGTATGGACTTGGAACAGGAACAGGACGTACCTGTTACAACAAAATACTGATTTTCGTCATCTCTAATACCTGGCGATGCTTAGCGTATTACTGGCGCGGTACGTTATAGCACTTCCAGGAAAATTTACGCGGTTGCCCAATGCGTTTTTTATATATACTTAACTGGGGCATTTTTCT
Source organism: Kuschelorhynchus macadamiae (assembly GCA_030620095.1). Classification (NCBI taxonomy): domain Eukaryota; kingdom Metazoa; phylum Arthropoda; class Insecta; order Coleoptera; family Curculionidae; genus Kuschelorhynchus; species Kuschelorhynchus macadamiae. The sequence goes on from JAUTXW010005413.1 coordinate 22,844, forward strand.
GATTATTTACTTCAAAGAATCGTATTTTGACCATGATTAATAAGAAGGATGAGTTGAATAGCGAATCGATGCATACATTCCCCAAAAATGTATTAACTTCGTGACAGCCTTAAGAGATAGGTCTTATGCTGTGAAAATTATATTTTCAGTTAATTTCAATGCAGAAAAAGGGAGAAACTATATTGAATTGGAGGAAATAGAAATTTCAAAACGTGGAGATATAGAACAATGATTCAGCAATTGAAACGAAGTAAATGAAACGCGCATTTAAAATATTTCAAATGTATTACGTTTATTAATAAATATATACAATTCACATTATAATATATAAAATGTATGAAAATACAGAGGTAATATATTTAAAAGATAGTTTTTTCCTATCAATTAAAACTATGTGGAATTAATCTATGAATGAACAAAGGGATGCCTTAGTTTAAAAATATGATGTTATTTACGTCTCTATACTTTGCTTTCTAAAATACATAGAAAAATCATGAAAATTCCAAATGTATAACGTTTTTTAAAATTCTACAATTTTAAACTCTCTACTACTTTTAACTTTTAAAACATAATATAGACGACCAAAAGAGAAAAGAGGTGTGGTTGTAATAACTACTTTTTTAAAAATTTCAAAATCATATACTTTTGTAACTATAGACTTACTACTCAGAAAAAAATTATCATTAAATAAAATCCTGCGTTTTGATTAGTCTATTTGCATATATTAAGTATTTTTTTAAAATTCTTGAGAGCCCCCAAAAATCGGTTTTTAAAGCACATGGAGTTTAAGTTATAAAATTGTCGTTTTGTGTTAGTTCTTATGTAAACTACACACAAATGTTGGTTATTTTGTTGGTTAATTTTTTGTTTGCGTTCGAACACAGCACTTACACAGTGAGTTTCCCCACCAGGGATGCCATGTTCTCGGCGATGTTCGTTTAAATTCGAAAAATTATTAACATCATATCCTGTAGCATATTTTGTATAGTCAGAGTCCCCATCGCATATGGAAACAAGGTCAACTCCCCTTCCCACATTCTGATTATTTTCTGAGAGAGAGAGATCAATATTTATTAGAAAGATTGGAGACTGAAGGTCTCTTAATGGTTTTTTAAGTTCGAGTGAACTGTCATTAAAAAATGTAAGCAGGGTATCGCGCGGCTGGCGAACATTATCGAGCAATATTTCATCTTTATTGTTTTTATCTAGGTAATCACTTTCGAAGGTTACGTTAAAATGTTTTGTTTTATGCCTATTATTAATTAAGGAGGTAACCATTGGATATTCTCGTGCTCCGGGCACCTCCATGGAGAAGTCCTCCATGTTGGCAGCACCGGAGAAGGTGTCAGGTTTATAATTACGATATGTTAAGTCATGTCTTGAGTAATGCGCGGGTGCTTTTAGAGACAAGCTTGTCGGGCACCCACCACTCACCCGAGGAACAAAAGGAAAGTTCGGATCTACCGAAAAAACAACTTATGAGCAACGGGTCAGGGGAATTGTCAATCTTAAAACTAAGAAACGCTACTGGGTGGATACCTATTCCATAGCCTGAGATACAATACAAAAATCTTAAGGATTTATTTACTTAAAAACTCCTGTGAAACTATGGCTTTGCCGTGTGCAGGCCTTACTAAGTTCATACACCACTAAATAAGTCACCTTTTGATTTCGAGTCGAAACGACCAAGAAATCACTTATGCACTGTCACTTATAGTGTTCAGTAGGTACTCTATAGTACTTTAAAGTTTATGAGTTTTTATAAAGTTCGCTCAACAGTTTTTCCACTAAAACAGGCGATTACGCAGAATATACCTGTATACTCTCCTTGCTCACTAATTAGCTTTACTCAAATTTAACCAAATTAACAAATCACACGTATTTGTTAAATAAACAACACTGTGACTGCAAACAGTTTAGTCTTTATACGTAAACAACTTATAATCAAAATACAAAAATTAAACTTTTAGTTAGTTTACCACTACTAACTAAATAAAATGAATATCTTTTTACTAATATTAAAAAATACGTAAATATGCATTAAATATGTATTCAATAAAGAGTATGAAAAAGTAAGTATTAATAATATTATTAAAAAATCAGCAAAAATATTTAACTTATTAAAAATCCAAAATTTAAACTAAAAAAGATATTCTAAAAATCAAGATTGTCAGCCCTATCTAATTATCCACCCGGATCACGCCGCTTGGGAACGCGAAAAATGTTTAAATTTTAAAAACCTTCAAAATCTTAAAAATTAGTAATAATATTATAAGTTTATGATATCAGATATAAAAAATACGCAATATATATATATATATATATATATATATATATATATCATAAAATCCTGTGTTCCTTAAAATAAACAGTCCTCCTCACTCAGCAGAGACTGAGAGCTTCGGGAACTGACGTGTTAAGTTTTCTGGAGGGATCGTTTAAGTTTAGTAAGAACGGATCCACCAAGCGTACTAAAACAAACCTATTCTATCTATACAATATTAAGTTTTTTAAACAAATATTTGTTTAAACAAAAGTTACAAATAACGCAAGTTTAGAGAAAATCCGATAAATGTTAATCAGTTTTCAAAAATCAGTGTGAGCAAATCAAATCAAAAATATTAAAGCAATTATTTTTTAAAATGCGAAAGGTTGAGCAAAAAGTAACGTTTCAAAAATTGCAATCAAAGTTAATATTTATACCAGAACTACAACAATTTAACAAAAGCACTAGAACACTTCTGGATATTACTGTAAGTTACTTAGATTGGAAACTTGATCTGGAGAACTTATAGTGCAATGTTCCTCTAGTTGTCTTCGGCTGTATCACTAAGAACGACACTTAAGAAACGCACAATTATTACTGCAACCGGTGCTTAGGAGGGCTATTAAGACATGTGTCACTAACGCGTTATAAAATCGATCTGCTCAAGAGTCAAATTTCTGTCCATATTTATATTATTTCTGCGACGACAGTGTTACACCTTTTTGTCCGCTCTAGACCAATACCAGTCATTTGGGGTGGAGTTCCGTGAACGAAACTGTCGACAATTTTCCTCAATTTGTTGCTAAATTTTTTAATGAAAACATCTCTATAAAGTCCTGTGGGAGCTTTGTTTTTGAGTATTTTTGCAATATTGTATTTTTCCCATAAATAGTATCACTTTATACGCCTTCTGGCCAAGTTTCAAATTTTTCTGAAAACTTTTTTGCCGAAAAAACGTGTATAACATTAAAAATTTGTTTAAAAGTTGTCTTTTGATTGTTTAATCGTTATGTAAAAGTTTGAGATTTTTTCTGTTACGGGTTTCCTAGATATTGGACATTTTCTGCAGGACTTGGTGCTTTGCTTCCAAGGCCTGTTTTCCAAGTTCCTTTTGATTTTTTCGCATAATGTCTTATTATAAAAAATGTTTCTTTTTTTATAGGCCTAACATTCTGCGAAAGTCCCATTTTGATATTTAAGTTATTGTAAAATTTCCAAAAATCGAAACATGAACTTCTGTAATTTTTTACCTATAAATTTGATATAAGGTAGATCCTATCATTTGGAGTATTTTATCAAGAGTGACTTTTCTTGCTAAATCAACTCGTTTCGGAGATATGGACGTGGCGTCCTTTTGATATCAGGTGATTTCAAAATCAAACTTTCTTTCGTCGATTATTTCTTCAGGAATTGAGATATCGTCTTGAAATTTTAATACGAGGTGTCCCTAATTAGTGTCTTCGAAAGGGTCTTTACGGTCCTTAGCTAACTTTAAAGGGAAAAATTTGATTTATGAATAATTGTCGAAAATTTGGCTGTAACGCATTTTCCAATTCAAATCATGAAACTTTGGAGTCAAATAATTCGGGTTTCCCTCGATGGATTTTAGTGATTCTTTTTTCCAGCTGTTTCGCGCGATAAGGGCTTTTTGAAAAAGTGAGTTTTTTGTAAAAATATTAAATTTTAGAGTTTTGAGAAATTAGGTCAAGTTTATTTTCATATTAAATAAGTGAGATATAGGAATAATTTTTATATGGGCGTGAAGCGCTTAAGAAATTAAACATTTCTACCAAGTTTTATTGCTCTAGTATTTTTAATTTTAATTTGAAAATTGGAATTTGGAGTGACGCCAACTAAGCAGGTCAAGCGAAGCTTAGCGTGTCTCTTCGTGATTGGTCAGTTACAGCTCGTCCTGTGCTGTAATTGGTTGTTTTATTTTCATTGAATTTTCGAGAGTTAGGGGTGGATCACATTTTTACTTGGAAAATTTACGTTCTGAAAGATGGTTTTTAGGCCGAATTGTCTGTCTTTTATATATATTTATATAGGATACTTTATTCTTTTATGGCTTAATTCGTTATTTAAATGGTAAAACACCTGATATTACGACAGCTAGGGATAAAAAAATACTGCGGGTTCGATAAAAAAAATTGCGGAAAGCATGAAAAAGTTGCGGGGTTGTGAGGATGTATCTGCGTTCGTGAGAAAACCCGTTCATGCAATTTGGCTATCTCTGCAATTAAATGTTGACTATTTAGAAAGCGTTGTCTATAGTATTCCTGCATTCAAATTAGTCTAGCTGTGCCTATTAGATGTTTTTAAAATTCTTGCGGACTCATAAAAAAGATCTGTTATAAGAACCTCCCCCCGCGTTTCATTGGTCTAAATATGAGTTTATAACATCATTTCCAGGTAGGTATATTTTTTAAAAAAGTAAACGTGATATTAATTATATTTGTTGTTACAACCAATGTTTTAAATATTCCTGAAGATTATGAGATCTCTCTTAGAAACATGTTGAACAGAAATTTAATTCCAATTAAACTTTATGGAGGAAGACTTCATGTTTTATTTGTGTCTATAATGTTTGAACTCCACTTTGATAATGGAATATTTTGCCAAATAGGCCCTTACTTAAAAAAAATTATGAAATTTCGAAAATTTACATCTCTTCAATTATGATAAAACTATTATTTTAGCCAAACAAAACAACTTTCAAAAACGTCTGCTAAATGAAATGATTGAAATAAAAAAGCACACAACCAATATTAATATAAAACAATATATAGAAAGCTTAAGTGGAACCTACTAAAATTTGTAGGACATCCCGTGCAGTAAATCAGTAAATATACTAATTTCCATCTTATTTTTATTATTTACTGCAAATAATCCACACGTTGGTACGTGTAAAAGAAAAAAGATGTTTTTATATCGCACACTGATAATATTCAAAGCCTACCTGTTGACCAAACTCTTTCAACAACAGTAATTTTTTGTTTTATATTAAATGGTACCAACAACCAAGAACAATTCACACAAATGACATTTGTGTGCCAACGCTAAATGACATTTGTGTGCTATTGCTAATGCCTCGAGTAATGCCTACTAGTAAAACTTAATTTTAATCTTAATTAAATTTAAACCTATAGCAAGATACGCTATAGGTTTTTTACATATATACGTATAGTTGTAAAACAGTTTTTATTGTTCTCATATATATTTTTAAAGAACATTGCCCCTTTATATAAAATAATTTTTAACACTAGTTCTTAAATTTTAGAGTCTTGAAGATAATCTCATAGAGGTCGAAACGTCGACTAATTACATTTGATTTTCTAAGAGCGTTTTATTCAACATCATTATATTATTTAGCTGTAGGTTTTAATTTTCTTTTGGGTGGCAGACCAAGAGGTTCAGCTTGCAAGTCATGCTCGTAATTTTCGGGTTTAAAAAGCTTCGAGCAAACACGACAGTTCTCAAAATTTCATTTACCATCCCTCTTACATCATTTCACTATTACTTCGTATTTCTCGAATAAGTTTTTCTTTAGGAAATCGATAAAATGAAATCTATTTGCAAGATTTATTAGAATTTATTCTGCTATTATTGCAAACACCAACTGTACATCGCATTCCAGGTATACTTTTTGCCTAGATATAGTCTAGAAACAAAACAAGGTAGCATCACAAGTAGATCACTGTTCATAATAGGTTACAATAGTGTCCTATTCTATCTATAATCTATCATAAAAAAAACAAAAATAACTTACCTAGTCGTTAGTAAATCAAAATTCAATGAATTAATACTTTATTATTTAATAATTAATTATAAAAATCGCGCTAGATCAATAAAACTTGGGTCGGCCGACTACATCACTTACCTTTACCGCACCGCACGTTCCTCTTGCCCAGAATCCCGCGCGTAGAGTAACCTATTAGAGTTTACAGGCTGAAACATACTGAAAAGTATTGCGCACCAGACCGCTCATCCCGCACATCGTCTTGAGTAATAATTTCAATACTGCTTTAACACCTTCTCATCCTTAAATTAATACTTCAAATGGTTTTTAACAAGTCGGCGTTGAAATGCCGAAGTCAATTCATGGCTCCTTGGTTGATTTGATATACCTAGTTGCACTTATATGATTTAATATTATAATAATAATCGTTTCCGATCGGGATATTTATTAAAAAAAACTAATTTTCTTTTACACCCTGTCTGGGAACTAAGCAGTTGCGTGCCTATAAATATATAATTTTTAATTGTTTCGATCTCCCAAACACTGTGCCAGTTTTCAACGGCGATATCATGAGATAACATTAAAGCTCTATTACTTAATGCGGAAAAAGGTTTTTTGTGTTTTATTGCATTTAATATGATATTAGCATTCAAAATTGAGCCTCTTTGAGTTATATAAAGGATATAGTTATGAGTACCAATTAACCAAACCTAGAGGTGCTTTCTAAAATGTTGGTTTATATTTAACAAAAATTTCTGAGATAATTAGAAAAATAATGTGACGGTCGTGCGAAAACTACAACTAACAATATTGAAACTTTTTAGTAACAGCCTAAGGTAGTCCATTTATTACTTATTTGGTCAGCTATTAAAATGTTCTTCATGGAAGCTTTACATACCGATATATGACTCTAAACTTCGCTTGAAACAGTAAACTACATGGACGCTTTACACTCTAATATATGACTATAAACTTCGCTTAACACAGATATTTTTGTGTAAATAACTGGTTATCATTTTATTATATTTGTGAAACTCTTGAGGAATTATTAAAAAAACATTATTTGATACAAAAAGAAATTAGCCTGACAGCAAACAAAATTTCTCTTTAAGTTTATAATAAGACGCATAGCTCTACGTTTTGTATAAAATGAAGGTAAAGTACAAAAAAAGTAGTTGATTTGGTAAAATCTGCAGAAATTATTTTTATCAGTTTTCAACAATTTGAATGAAAAAATATAACGTAAAATCATGTATTTCCGAAATATTTAAGTGGGAAAAAAATACAGATCGTTTGATGATTGTTTCTACGGATTCTCAAAAATAATTGAATGGGAAATGATTATTTATATATAAAAATTAGCGTTGTGAATCGATGTTATAGCTACATATTTAGACCAATCAAACGCAGGGATTGACCTTGACTTTTAAAAAAGCCCCTCTAAATAACTAATAATTGCTTGTCGTTTAGATAACAACTAATTCAAAAAATAGCCCAAACTATTATGATATCCAAAAAAGTTTGTACTATTTCTAAATTGTCAAAAAATTGTCGCACAAAATATGTTTAGCTGTGTTGTTCAAAACCAAATTTAACATAGCACATTGAAAGTAATCGACATTTGGTGTACTTTCAAGTCTTGCTTATGTACAATCGGTTACAAATTTAAACTCCAAAATGGTTCACGAATTTCTGTTTTTGTAGATATACCATATCGAGCAACTATAAAAGAAAGCTTTGTTGATTTCCAAACCATATTTTATAATTTCGAATCCCAGCAAATTCATAATTTCATTCAAAATCGCAGGGTTTAAATAATTTGTTCATTCTTTTGGCTTCAGTAGTGAAGATATGTATGCACGAGTACAGATTTTGCCATGAAACCGATTTGATGTATGTAGGTTTGAATTAAGTAAATGCCCTCTAAATAACCAACATATGTGTGTAGTTTACATAAGAACTCAGTTTTATACTTTAAACACCATGTACTTTAAAAACCAATTTTTTGTTTTTATTAAAAAAATACTTTATATATGCGGATAGACCAGTCAGGATTTTAGTTAATAATATAATAATATAATTTATTTTTTGAGTTGAAAGTCGGTAGTTACAGTTTTCTGCAATGAAATTAACTGAAAATGTAACTAACAACATAAGACCTAGCTCTTAAGGCTGTAATGAAGTTAATAAATTCTTGGAAATGTATGCATCGCTTCGCTATTCAACTTATATATTTCTAATTAATCGTAGTAAGAATACATTTCTGGCAAATAATCAGAAATATACGCCCGTTAAGCATATATGAAAAACACTTTGTACATTTGTTTGAGTTCCACCGACTCGAAGCGTCGGACGAAGGCGGCAGAAGCAGAAAGATCCCGCGCTTGCGCATTTTTGAGTGGGAACTAAAATGCTTCATAACTCAAAACTACTGTTTTACACTTGAGAGAAGTTCTCTTCATAGGTCTGTTTTAATAAAAATCTTTCGTCTAAATGTTTCAATCGTGTTGTCAACACTAGTCATTTTAAACTTATACTAAACTATTGTCTAGTGATTTTCTACTTATATATTATAAAAAAAAAAACAACGTGATAAGTAAATATTTATTTATAAACAAGTTACTATAAAAATTTGCTTTTCTAATCTACATCCATTTTATCGACTGTTTCAACATCACGCTGGTCATCGTTGGTACTGCTTTCAGGAACCATATGTTCTTGTAAATCACTCTGGTCACCATTGTTACTGCTTTGAGGAACCATACCATGTTGTAGATTTTCCACTTGTTGCTTGTGCTCAGCTACTGCGTCAACACCCAAATCTTCGTATAATTAAAATTTCTCAATAATATCACTTGGCGTATGTGGAATTTTAATCAAAAAATACTTTAGACCCTCCTCAAGTATTTCTGAACAAATGATTTCCATGCATCCATATACATACTTTTCACAAATATGTGCTCCTAAAGATAAATTTGTTGAATCCTTAAAATATTTAATAAACTCTTCTCGGTTACCAGCTTCAAACTGACTGTACAGCCAAATATCGGAGGTGTGAAAAATGGTTGTCGTAGCTCAAGATTCTCACGTGGAAATCATATCTTTCAGCAAGAACATCACTCATCTAATAAGACATAAATGTGTGAGTATTTTGTTATTACGGATTTTATGTCTAACAACTCCTTTATTACAATTTTTTTGTTCAATATATTATATTACAACAGGAGTAGCTTTAATATTAAATATTATTCCAACACTCCAAAATTTAATAATGACCTGGTATTACCACAGAACACTTGCGAGCTTTGACCTAAATAAGTCAACAAAGTGAATTTAACCTCTGAATTGACTGTGTCCAATCCAAATTCAACAACGCGTTTTGGTAAAAATCATTGAAAAGTTTGATTATGTGTTTTATCATACTGTTGCGAATTGAGCTCTAGTTATAGATTTGTTAAGATTTAGATGAATTTATTTATTATTTCTTATTTTATTGAAGTAGACTTACCCTAATTTTTATCCATGTAACAATTATGTGTCAAAAATCGTTCTCGAATGCTCACCGTGTAGTATTTAGATTATTCTAGACTTTTCTAGATCATTCCATCCTTTTCTAAGGACTATATAAGAGCGCCGCGAGGCCACATTTTGATTCAGTTTTAATTATTTACGACAAATCTATAAAAAGTTATAAAAAAGCGTATATTGTCTGCTACAGTACGGAGCTGACGTTGCCCTTGAGTTGTTAACTAGTTTGTGACTCCGTGCGAACAATAGCGTCCTGATATCAGTTAAATTTACTTACGCCTAGTGCATAGCGCAGTGATGGGTGATAAAGGGGAGCCTCCCCCGATACTCAAATACTATAACGAATTGAAAATGTATACCGAAAATTTAATTTTATCCAACGAGGCAATGCAGAAATAGATGCAAGAAGATTTCCTTATGAAAATCCAAGAAAAAGATGCTCAACTAGAAAAATTGACCAGCACAGTGAACAAGCTCGTCTTTGAACTTAAAAGGTACGAAAATGAGCACTCAAATTGTATTCCTTCTTCCCAATCCTCCAATCATAACGCCTATAGTGATATTTCGGACGAATACATGTCTGACGACTTTGACTCTAATTTTCTAGAGGTTAGTAACAAAAAAAAAAGAGATAAAACCTTTCTCAGTCCCCCGCTCAAAACCCACCTGCTAAGAAATCAAATAACTCCAACACTCTAAATACTGACGATCCCAATGAGTATCCTCAATTACCCAGTACTTTTAAGACTACTAACATCAATTATTCTAACAATGATTATCCCTCCTCCCTCTTCTCAGACGAAGTCGCCCAAGATCCCTCCGATTATTTTAAGAGATAAGGCTAAATATAGTAATAGTGTTGCTTATTTTAAATTAAATAATATTAATTTTGGTAACCCCACAAATTTGTCAGAAGGAATTAGACTTAATCCTCCAAATCCTTCAAATTATAGGAAAATTACAAAGTTTCTTGAGGATCAAAAGATCCCATTTCACTCGTACAATTTCGAAAGCGAAAAAATGCTCCACGTGGTCTGGAAGGGTGTATTAGAAGAATGGTCAGTTGAGAAAATAACCAGTAACTTAAAAAATCTTAAATTTAACCCCACCAGGGTAATAAGGTGGTACCACAAAGATGGCAGGCCAATGCCATTAGTGCTGGTAATTCTTCCTAAAACCGAGAAAAATATTTTTGATTTGTACATGCTTGATGATATGGCCATAAAGGTAGAATCACAAAGAAATAAATCGAATGCTACCCAATGTCATAGATGCCAACTTTATGGTCACTCACAAGCAAAGTGCTCCGCCGAACCCAAATGTTTAAAATGCGCCGAAAATCATTTTACCGAACGGACAGAGAGGGGGCCCAAAAAGGCAGTACCTTACTGTTGGTTAAAAAACTCTAATTTCATACGAAATCCCCGACCCTGATAACTGTATTGAAGGCACTTATGCCAAAAAGATAGCTTTATTACGGTTGGATCTGTCTACTGCGGGCCTTCTCCCTTAAAAAACTTTAATACTAACAATTAAAACTAAACTAGTTAATATTTTTAATCAAAACGAGTCTATTTTAATAGGAGATCTCAATGCCAAACACAGCGATTGGGGGTGTAACATGACAAATACTCGCGGACTGACATTGATCAACTGGCAGGGCGTCTGCAGATATAATATTCTAACCCCGTCTGAACCCACTCATATCAGTCAACAAGGTAGACCAGAGCTTCTACAATTGGAACTTATACTACACAGATCATACTTTTTAAACTCTATATTAGACCCATTCTAACTTACGCTTCATCCACGTGGAGTACTCATCATAAAAACCAGTCAAAAAGACTTCAATCGCTGCAAAATAAAATAATCAGGATCATTCTAAACGCGGACAGATTCATCAGAAACTCAATTCTCCACAGGGATACAAACCTTGAAAGCTTGGGCGACTTCACTAAGAAACCTAATTCAAATTATTTCATAAGGGCCGAACTTGCTAACAATGACCTCATTGCTAAAACTCATGATTTCTCCCAACCACGTGACAAATACAAGTCTTTTACCTAGAATTTAAACTACCCCCCCCCTCCCCAACTGGAATCCCCCCTCCTATGACTTTTTCCCCTATCCTTACAATTTGATTGTTTTCCCGAGGAATGAAGAGATGTAATAGCCATTCGACTGACATAAGAATCGAAGAGGACACCGAACACATTTTGATTCAGTTGTAATTGAGATTTCGAAGTGTTAACAAGCGGATATTGACAAGTTTAAAGTTACCTTAGTTACAACTGTTAGGTATAACCAGTGTTTACCTGTGACACCTGTAACCTGTGTTTTGAATAACAGGAGTGCCTTCAGAAACTACGTGTTTATGCACCGGCCAATCCGGTACAATACAATGTTACTAGAATTGTTTCTTCTCTGTGCTCAACCTCTACGTTAAGCCTTTTATTAATTTCAACAATTGTTTGCTTTCAAATACTCATTATTAAAAATGTAATAAGGGTTTTGAAAGTCGAAAAACGAATATAGTATACCTAAAAGAACTTTCAGAATACACTACACAATATTTCTATGTATGAGCTAGTTCTCACTGCATATAATTCGCGTTTGAATATGTGGTTTCTATACTAACCAAGCCTTTATATAGGCAATTTTCAAGTCGAACACCCCCTACCCACATAAATAACAAATGCGTCACTTAATACCAAACACCCTCCACCGGTCAACCACGTCTCAAGGTCAAACAACTTGACCTTGAAAGCATTTACACCCCCCACCGAAACTCAAAGCCAGCGGGTCAATGACATCTCAATGTCAAACAATTTGACAAATGGTCAAATGGACCCAAGGTCAAGTGAGTGAAGCACTCAAGGTCAAACGATGTCACAGGACCAGAGGGGCAGGGGCGTAAGAGGGGGGGTTCACAGGGCGAAGGTGTACAGACGGAAGGGGAGAGGGTGCTGAAAACTTCAAGGTCAAATGGGCTCAAAGTCAAATACGCGGGACCCATTCAAGGTCAAATGGCGTCACATGGCGACAGAGGGGGGGGTGCTCCAGAACATATATACATCCACTACTGTTTGATATGAACTTGTGCTATCAAGAAATTATGGACTCAAATGTTACGCAGAAATTTCGGAAGCAAAAACTCAAATTAGAAAATGAGAGATATTTATAGAACATCCATTTTCAATTTGTAATATATTTTTTTGGAAAATACCTTTTAACGTTACTTATTTTATGGATATCTGTCAGAGACAAACTGGGTTGTCTGTGAATACCTGCTATTTGCTCCGTTGGAAACAAGTTTTTTTTTCCATGAATGTTGAAAATAAAATTCTTATTGCTGGCATTGCAGATTATACAGCAAATACTTTGGTGCGGGAATGTTTGTATAACTCATCGATTTTTTTAATTTAATAGACATTTTTTTAATATGCGTTCACAATTCCCTGTAGAGTCCTTAAAAATGTAAACACAATCCACTAACCAGTGTCGCCCATAATAAATTAACCGGAAACGACAACGAAAATGCGAGATTTTTTCCAGAACCAATTTTTTTTCAATAGGGTTAATTATAATCACAGGCAACAAAAACATAGAAATACTATAGCTCGCAGCTAGAACTGTCTGTAGCACTCGTCACATATATTATATATAACATAGTTTACCTAATAAACTGTTTGAAAATCTGCTTGCAACATGGCAACACTGTCTGAATATGTGGCATTTGACATTAAAGCACAGAACACAATGCAAATTACATGAAAGGTTTACCTCAATCGATATTTTTCTTTATTGTTGTTCTGTTTTCTTTTTTTCTTCTCTTCTTTAATGTTTTTTTGACGTTCGGTTCCTAAAAGGCCATTTAGTCAGCGCACTTAGTGGTATCTAGGTTTTTGTTTGGATTGATTTATATCCTAGACATCTAACTATTGAATTCCATTTGTTTTCTAAAGTGCCATATATATATATATATATATATATATATATATATATATATATATATATATATATATATATATATACATTGTGTATCAGCCAAATGGAATAAATTCGATAATAAATAAATGGGGGCGTGTTCGGAAAAACGCTTGGACCCGTCGATTGGTATTTTTAGTTGCTCATTTTCTCCAATAAAAACTTTTTATACAGGGTATGTCCTGTAACAGTGGTCAATGCCAACTTTCTTATTTCAAATGCAACACCCCGGATATTATTTAATTTTTGGATTCTTTAGGAGATTCTAAACATATTTTATGTTCAATGTCCTATACCTATCTTCAACTATTTCGGCAATATTAAGTGTTTTCAAATTTATTTTTATTTTATTTATTTCGAATTTATTATTATTCATGAAAGTGGCTCTGGTTACTGAACTATTTATTTGATTACAAAAATTCGCTACAACACACTCAATACTTATTTACCATTTAGGTCTTCATATTAAGAATGTAAGCAAAAACCATTTTAGCGTTCCTTTTTATTGATATGGAACAAAAAGAGCCAGTTTTGTTTACTTTTAAGTTTTGTTTACTTTTGTGTAAAATGCCTGGCCTTTCTCTTTGCAAGACAGTAGTTGTCAGTGTCAGTGTCATAGTCTTTTGAATTTCGTTAACTGCATAATACCTAATATCAGAAAAATGGTTCATTTAACAGAAATGCATAAAATAACAATTCTACAAATGATTGGTTATGGAGATAACACACGAACACAAGTGGAAGTTGCTCGCTTATTTCATGAAAAATTTCCAAATTTGCCGCATATATCCCAAGGGACAATTAGTAAAATAGAAAAGCAGTTTCGCGAGCTTGGACATGTGAGGCAGATAAAAAAAAGCAGCTGCCAATTTAATAAATGATGATACTAAATTGGATATTATGCTTGAGTTTGAGGAAAACCCACATATTTCTAGTCGACAAGCCGCCGCAATGTTCGACATTAGCCATTCGTCGATTATTCGAACATTAAAAGAAAATAAAATGCATCCCTATAAAGTGATACCAACTCAGGAGCTCATGGAAGACGATTATGATAGGAGAACTTATTTTTGTGAACAAATGATGGCTATGTTAGATAACAATGTTATTCAATTGAATCGTTTATTTTTGAAAGACCCTAAGCGACATTTTGCTAATTTTTCAGGAAATGAAAAAAACGTTTAATTTTATCAACTGGCGATATTATTTTCCTGAACTGGTTGGGAGATGTTATTTAAACATATTTATTTGATATTAAACAAAAAAAAAAGAAAATAATATTTTTGGGTCGTGAAATTTGATGTTAAAAAAATGTACGTGGATTGTTTCTGAAATAAAAGACATAAAAAAAACATTTTTTGTATTAATTGCAGTTTATAAAACTTTTTGCTTATCCTACTTAGTTCTATTGCCGATTCTTAACCTTTTCCGGCTTACGAGCATGATTATTCAAAATATGCCTATAGTAATCCTTATATTCATCAGGTACCCAGCGTAATAAAGTTTGAATGTTATCCAATTTGACCGCGCCTATTGGCAGTGGACCCTTGTAGACTTGTTCAGTTGGAAACTTTATGAGTGCTTTGGATGTTTTTGGTTGTCGAAAATCACTAAATTCATGCCAAGTAAAACCGTTAATATATTCACAGGCTCTGATAACATTATTTTTCTCATGAACTATGTGGTCAAACTTAGATACCGAAAACTGAATTTTTTCGTTCCGGTCTTTTTTTGCCTTTGTGCCGTCCGATACGCAACACAACTTGTAATATATTGGCCACCATTTTTTAAAATTTAAAATTTCATTGGTGGCAACTTCTTTAACTGTGAATATGTTTTTAGCACTAGCTAGAACTATCAATTCAGTGTACTGATGGACATTATACACCCTGTCAAACCTTCTTAACTTCCGCTTTATGACACCAAAGGCGCGGTCACAGGGTAAAAAAGAATGTCCCCGAATTGGATAAAATTGTGAAATTTTCTGGAAACGCCCTGTCGCCTTAAGGGCCATGCACATTTTAAGCATGCAATGGTTTTTATTTTGCCCAGGGCAATTGTCACAAAACAAGCGTAACTCGGTAACATTCTCATTGATTTCCTTATGAATATAATCAAAAATAAAGGAACAAACCTCATTCGGACCTTTAGAAGCTACACCCTCATGATAAATATAAAAAAAGGATTTCTGAGATTTCTGAGATTTCAAATCGGTTATACAAAATACACTAACAGTTAACTGTGATAAATAAAATTTGTCCTGTGTAGGAAACTCTGGCAACTGTAAGTTTTGCATGTAGTCGAACGAAATTGCAGCTAAATCTTCTCGTTGACGGCATTCTTCGGTTGCTATTTTAAGAGCCTGGTAGAATTTTTTAGCCCTTCGTTGATGCACAATTTTTTCGGCAATTGTGACTCGTTTAGCTTCATCATTTAATCGAGGGTTTTTAATTTTCAGATCCAAATCTTCGCAAATATTACAGACATCCACTTGCGGTCTTCCGAAGTGCAGTTGAAAATTTTCCTTGAAAAATTTAATGTAGTAGCTGTACTTTACAGGAGAAAGGGGGTATTTATCCTTGAAAAGGTTATACATAATTTTTACGTTAAGTTTGGCGTCGAGGTACTGGTAGTCCTTATTTGAATAATGAGTCATTTTTACAGGAAAAGCAGAAATGTGTTCCCTTACTTCGGATTTATGTTTTTCGCTTACAACATTGACCTTAACATTTTTCCCTCTTCGATCTTCAGGTGTTTGATTGTTACATGAAAGCTGCTTAATCCTTTTCATGCGCTCTTTTATGATACCGTGTATGCTTAGAAATGCTTTTTGACATACCTTGACATTGACACCCTGTACCTTGATAAAGTGGTTGTAGGACCGATTTCTTTTGCTCTCTGCCTGATCTTTCTTTCTTCGCCTTTTCACTGCCCATATTTCAATTTGACCTTGGAGATAAATGTCTTGTTCGTTTTTAGATGACATTGCATAAAATTTGGCAAAAACGTCATTTCTCTGACCTTCATTTACTTTAATGAAGCATTTCATCGGACAACTATAATGAAAAATTAACATCAATTTCGTACTAGTATTATATCAATGGTATAAAACATACCTGCATGCATCCCCAATCGCTCTAGCAGATATTTTATGATGCTTGTAATTTAGGTATTCCACTCCATGAGTTCTCGTTAATTTGACCCGATTGCGCAAATATTCCGAAGAATTCACAACACCACGCCGTCTTTTAATTGTCGGTTCCTCAATTTCCAACATTTTAATAACTTGAATACGAACAAAAACTTACACAAAAACGTACTCGATTCATCACCCAAACCGGCCGGAAAATTGAGGTTGTGTTGTATACAGAACAAAGGTTGCCTAATCAGTCACGTAGCCACATTTACAACAGAAACAACTCAAGTGATGTCACTTGGGTTGTTTCTGCACTAAACAGGCCAGACATAGTAACGAATTAAAGCATATGCGGTATTCGTACTTAGGTTGTTTTTGCACCAAACGATGCGTCTCTGCCAATATAATAACATTGTACAAAAACCCCAAAACGAACAAATATGTCGCTTGGGGTGTTTCAAAAATAAACGATTCAATTAGAACATGTTTTGTTTTCGGATGAGTGCACCTTTACACTTCACGGTCATGTAAATCGTCAAAATTGCCGCTATTGGTCTAGGGAAAATCCTCACTGGATCAGCGAAGAACATACTCAATATCCTGAAAAGGTTAATGTTTGGGCAGGAATTGTTAGGGATCATATCATAGGCCCGTTTTTCATTGACGGCAATTTGAATGGCGATAATTATTTAGCACTGCTCCAAAATAATGTCGTGCCAACTTTGACAAATTTGGATCCGGATCCAGCAAACCCACAAGTTCCAGCGAATATGATATGGTTTCAGCAAGATGGAGCACCGCCCCATTACCAAATTAATGTCCGGCAGTACCTCAACGGAATATTTCCAAATCGGTGGATAGGGAGACGAAGATCGATAGAATGGCCAGCGCGATCCCCTGATCTGACGCCATTAGACTTTTTCTTATGGGGACATATTAAAAATGTTGTATATAAAACTAAACCCCTCGACTTAGCTGACTTAAGAAGACGAATAACGCTTGCGATTAGATCGGTCACGTCTGAGATGCTAAATAACGTTAGAAGAAATTTCTATTTAAGATTAGGAATTTGCCAAGACGTTCGCGGCGAGCATATTCAACAGTTCCTAAATTAACTTTTTACTTTTGTTTATACATTATGAAGAAATAAATAATTTTATTTTTTTAATCTTAATTTTTGCAATAAATTTGAAAACACTTAATATTGCCGAAATAGTTGAAGATAGGTATAGGACATTGAACATAAAATATGTTTAGAATCTCCTAAAGAATCCAAAAATTAAATAATATCCGGGGTGTTGCATTTGAAATAAGAAAGTTGGCATTGGCCACTGTTACAGGACACACCCTGTATAAAAAGTTTTTATTGGAGAAAATGAGCAACTAAAAATACCAATCGACGGGTCCAAGCGTTTTTCCGAACACGCCCCCATTTATTTATTATCGAATTTATTCCATTTGGCTGATACACGCTGTATATATATATATATATATATATATATATATATATATATATATATATATATACGTGGTTTATTTGGGATGATATTGGTTGCTGTTCGTCGAAATATAGTAAGAGTAAGTAAAGTCAAAACAGCACAGGAATTGATTTATATTCTTCACGATGCTAGGCAACCTATTCAGTAAGGCGAGAAAAAAAATTGTTGAGATGTATTAAAGTTATTTGCTAATTTAATATTTCTCTAAAATATTAAAAAAGGTTTTAAAATTTGCAATTTTAGTGTTTCGGATATCAGAATTTTATTTTATTTAGAGTTAGAAATAAATTAATAATATTAATTATGTTATTTAGGAGTAAGATTGATAACACCACCGAACATTAACAAGACAAGAAGGAGCACAGTCCGTCGGAACTTTTATGTTGTGCTTAGAATAACGCGCCGACGAATCCGAGAAATTCATACAGCTGTGCAGGTGCCCGTGCTTTTACGAGGTTGATGTAAACCGTTAGCGGTTAAACAGAATAAACGTTCACTTACCGGGATGACTTAAAAACGAGTTTAAAAATATCTAGCCATAATTATTATTGTGACCTATTTTGTTTTATATGTATTAGAAGAAAAAATGGGAAAACGTCAAGTTGCTTAATTGATAGATCTTTATATAACTATAAATAGCACTGTTAGTAAAAATTAAGTAAAAAAGGAAATTAATTGTTGAAAATTGTACTCCAAGATGGCGGAACCAAATGGTGCTTAATAAAGTATTTAAAAATTCAGTCTAAAAAAGCTAATTATGATATAGATATAAACTAATAAACCTGTACTAATTTAAGATGGCGGAAGAAAACGGCGGCCAATAAAAATATTTGTAATCGTGAAAAAATGACTTTCTCAGGTTTTACATATTTCCAGGTTTTAGCGTCCCTAGATATGTTTCATCAATTCCTTCGGTCCGTCTGTCAGTTGGCGACATGGCTTAAAAGCTACTCATCAGATTAACTTCCATTTTAAGCAATAATTAAGTGCTATATGGAGATTACCTGGTAATATTTTGGTAATAAATGCCGGAACAGATGCCGGACGAGTGAAACTTTAAAAAAACTATTACTAAAAAACTAATTATCCAATTTCCTCAAATTTTGCACAGAAATCAAGTGTTAGGAATGAACTGGTGACATTTTGGTATAAATAAAAGATAGCAAAACAAAACGGTGGCCTAATAAAATATTTAAAAAAACGGCCTGAAAAAACTACTTATTAGAATAATTTCAAATTGTGTGCAAGCAATAAATGTGACATAGAGATATACTGGTAAAGTTGTGGCATGAATTCAAGATGGTGGGACAAAATGGCGAACAATAATTTTTTAAAAAATTCAATTGGCATTAAATTTTATAGAAAAATTAAATGTGATATAAAGATAAACCTCGGGATAAACTGGTAGAATTCAACATGATGTAACAAAATACCGGTGTTTGTCATTGTAAAAAGTACTTACTGAATTTATTTTTAATTATACCCAAAAATCAAGTGTGGCATATGTAGAAACTAGTAAAATATTGGTAGAAATCCAATATGTTGGATTCGCACCCAATAAAAATGTTTAAGAGAAAGTAATGACTATTATACTGAACTAAATTGGGCCATTCTTGACTATTCCTAATAAAAGAAAAGATTCATAACGAGGGAAGTTCCGGCTACAGAAAATTTACCGATTTTTTAATAGATCTTCCCTACTTGAAAGATTTATATAGTTGCATGCAAACACTTTTAAAGAACTATTTTTTGTCATTATTGGTACATCGATATTTTTATGTTCTTCGATCATATCTGGAGTTAATCGAGCAAAACTTTATTAATATTATAGATATATTTTGCACTTTCAACCTCATTAGGATATTTTTTTTCTTGTCGAAAGAAATGAATAATTTTTGCGTTTTAAAGTTTTCCATAAAAATAGAACGAAGTTAATCGTAATTTTCCAGCCATTTATACCAAGCACTAAGTAAATTGGTAAATGTTTATTTTAATTTTTAAAAAATAAAAAATTAGTTTCACGCCGCACGCCGGCAAATATAAAGACAATTGGTATATGTTAATGTTGGTAATGGTTATGGTGGTATATTTCAATACTTTATTCTACGACGGACAACCGGTTTATGCATCTCACCTGCCAGCGAGTTCGAGGGTTCGAAAAAGCATAGCATTCGATATTCGAGTGAGATAAGCATATCAGTGCTCCTTCTTGTCTTGTTAATGTTCGGTGGTAATAATACTGATGGTGACTTTTATTCCCTCCTTCAATCTAGTAATCTAGTACAGGTCCCGGTAGAGTTCCACTGGTGTGTGTGTTAATGTACGTTATCCGATTTTTTAAGATTTGGAAAATTAGATTACAAAGTTCAGTAGGAATATTGATTTCAATAAGTTTTGAGTATAGTTTGCATATGTCAACTCTGTCAAATTTTGCTGTTACGTGCATTTTTTGATTGAAGGCTAGTGTTATGTATTAGCTTAGGTAGATTATTATATACATTGCTTCTAAAGATAGCAGGATGCAAGTGTTATAAGTCTGTAATTTCCAGATATTTCGTTGGGTTTATATAAGATAGATAGGATTACGGATAGTATCAGATTAGCGTAAAAACTACGCAACAAGGCACTAAATACATTTTGTAAAACAAAGGGACAAAAAGATAGAAAATACTACAAACAATTACGTAACTTAACTACTAACGCAATAAGAGCAGAAAAGAAAGCATATTTAAATTTTAAATTTCAAAACACTACTCAAAGGGAAAGGTGGACGAACTTAAAAACTAAACGTTTCAAAAAGCAAACAAAATGATCAGCCCCATTAAACGATCCAGAAAAAATTAAAAAATACATCTAAGATGCTATGAACTCGAACAGCACACCTAATCTCGAATTAATTTTTTGTTATAATACGAACAAAATGACAAACGAAATTTTTAACTTTCCTTCCGTAGATAATTATCCGATATTTGACATACTAAAAAATATAAAATCAAAAGCTATTGGCCTCGATAAATTAAATATTACTCTAGTCATTATATGTCGCCCTTTTCTTATACCTTTTATTAGACACCTTATCAACATATGTATAAAATATTCGACTTTTCCGTCAGAATGGAAAAAACAAAAGTTATTCCTTTACCTTTACTAACTTTGGGGACTTAAGGTCAATTTCTATTTAAACTGTGTTGTCCAAAATTCTAGAAACAGTACTTTAAACTACGCTGGTTTCTCGTCACACGCCATTGGTCTTATTTAGATCATTTCTTGAAGATAGGGTCCAACAAATGGAAATTGGAGGAAAACAATCCAAGGAGCTTAGCGTGACCGGAGGTGTTCCTCAAGTTAGCATCCTGGGGCCGCTTCTGTATTCGATTTGTACATCAACAGGAGGCTGAAATATTGTGACCACCAGGCAGATGACATGATGATGATATGTTTCATATTATCAGCATGAAGCTGTAAATGCTAATATTAAAATTAACGCGGACCTTGAATCGGTAAATTATATTTCACATGAACATCTCCTAAAACTTAATCCTAACAAAACCATAGCTATGCTCTTCTGCAGTAACTCAGCTAGAAATTCCATTGCAAATCATCTTGATCTAAAATTAGCCGGTTCCAATATTCCGTTTAAAGACGACTCCCGAAACTTAGGTCTTAAAATCGATAGCAAGCTCAGATTTAAGACTCGTATAACGGCAAAATTAAAAGTTGCATATGTTACACTTAAAAGATTTTTTTCGTTTCAGCATGTCTTAAGCAAATATGTTAAAGTGATGTTGTGTGATTCACTTATTATGTCCATTTTTAACATTTGCGATAACATTACATAACATTGCGTATATTACACTCATCGTGCTTTGTATTTAAAGTTACTAAATATATACGCCAGTAGAGTAATAATGTACCCATTGCACCCCCCCCCTCTTACGTCCCTGCCCCTCTCACCATGTGACGTCACTTGACCTTGAGTGGGCCCCGCCCACTTGCTCTTGGGTTCATATGACCCTGAAATTTTAAAGGTCAACATCCCCTCCTCTTACGTCCCTGCCCCTCGCCCGGTGACGTCATTTGACCTTGAGGGTGCCCGCCCACTTGACCTTGAAAATTTGAAGGTCTAGTTGATGCCTCGCCCACTTGACCTTGATATTTTGAAGGTCAAATTGTTTGGCATTGAAATGACTTTGAGGATGTTTTGAAGGTCAAATTGTCTGACTTTGAAATGACCCTGAGATTTTTTTGGTGGGGGGTGTTATACGAAATAACCTTGAGAGGTGCCATCTATGGGAACAAATGCGAGGTTTGGTATTTATACTTCTAGTAATGTTTAAAAACATTTAACTAAGCGCGACGTACTCAGACTTTCATTGTTTTTGTGTAAACTGTGCGATACCAATTATTTTATTGGCGAAAAGACGGCCCACAAAGGTATGAATTTTTATGCCAAAGTGTTAATAAAAGACAAAAACAAAATTATAACGTCCGTAGATACATAAATAAGAGAGAAATTAACGGCCAATTTGTTATATATTTTGTATACGCTCAACGTTTAAATAGGTAATTATTACTCCTTTAACTAAGAGTTCAAAGAAGTTATTTTAAGGAATGTCGAACGCGGTTTTAATCCTCTAGACGCCATATTTGCCGTTATATTAGAAAAAATCAATAACCGAGTTGAACCAGAGTACTTGCGGGGGCGACGTAGCATACAAGGGCTTTGGTCTTACATTTGTTCCCATAGATGGCACCTCGTACTCTATAAGTACTGGTTTCCATTTAAAAAGTCACGCTCTTTAATTTTACACAAATTTGATATTGCTACTGGTAATAGTAATATTTTCTACTTTTTTATTTTTAAGTTAGGTATCCCGGACGTACTAATTAATATATTTCATCATAAACTTAAAAAAGCTTTATATTACACAAATGTGCTAACATTAGGGCGTTCTAATATGTGGTTGCATATTTGCCAAGAACATGATATAAAAACTAAATAAATTTGTGTAAAATGAAACATTAACAAAAATATATTTGGTTTTTAAAACCTACGTACGTAGATTTGTATACGGAGTATCTGTAACAAGTAATATTTTATAACCAAAAGAGCCCTGGTTCTGCATATGTAAGTTATCGATTTTGGCTGTCGAAGGAAACCATTAAAAGAGTTTTAAGTTTTAAATTATTAACCGTTTATAAATATTTCTAATTAAATGACAAATTTATTCTATGCTACTGGTAAAAATTAATACTAGGCGTAGACGAGTTGTTTCTTTTCTCTTTTCCACATTGCGCCCTTTACTTTGCTTTTTCGTTGCTAGAAAATGTACTTTAAGATTTTTTGGGCCGTATACTTGAATAAGCTAACCACAGGCAGAATATTTTGTACGAATGGCCGTTAATTTCTCTCTTATTTATGTATCTAGGGACGTTATAATTTTGTTTTTGTCTTTTATTAACACTTTGGCATAAAAAAACCGGTATCATGGATTTCATACCTTTGTGAGCCGTCTTTTCGCCAATAAAATAATTGGTATCGCACAGCTTACACAGAAACAATAAAAGCCTGAGTATGTCGCGCTTAGTTAAATGTTTTTAAACATTACTAGAGGTATAAATACCAAACCTCGCATTTGTTCCCATAGATGGCACCTCTTACTCTATGGGCTATAATATCGCACTGCCTAATATTTTCATCGTTTATATTCAACATACCATTGAGTGTTTTCCATTATCTCTACTACATGGCTGCATTGGCCTGATGAGCTCCATATAGGGCGAAAGGTCGTGAACAATTTTTGGTAGTCTAGCAGATTTCGGGGCCCTGATAACGAATCCAAAGTCATATTTTCCGTCGTCTCGTTTCAGGATTATCCATTCCTGACTTGACAAATCCAGCAATAAATTTCTTCTGTTTTTCACGTTTAGAAGTTCTAGTTCTCCTATATTAGTAGAATTGTGATCGAACCTGCGGAAACCAAAAACACACCAAAATTTTTGTACTTTTTTAATTTGGTTTTGAGTTTTGATATCCAGAAAGGACCCATAAACATGATTAGAATAGTTCAGAAAGGACAACACAAAAGCCTCCGCCAGTTGCGCCCTGAGTCTCTCAAACAACAGCTCTCGATTACTATATAACAATTTTAAATTCATGAAAGATTTCTGCAGCAAACTTGTAATATGAGTGCCGAATGGTAACTCAAAGTTCAAATGCAATTGTAAAGATTTTGCACAATGCTCCACTGGCACAAGATTGTTCTTTAAATACAAATTATGTTTTAAGGAAATGTTTGCCAGTGAAGTTAGATCTTGATTTACTTGATATTCGGGTAAATGGTGTTCTTAAAGAAAAAAACTAAATAAAAGGTGAGTATTACCGGATACATTTTAAAAGTGCAATTTGGTATATCAGCCGTATACAGATTGAAAAGCAATTGTCCTTTGTGGCACCACAGATATTACAACTGTATCCGTTTCATATTCAACGTGTGCAAGCTCTACTACCAAGAAACTTTTTTTCGCGCCTATTTTTTTGCCAATGTATTCTTCATCAAACCGCTCAAATTCTAAATTTTCTAAATGCCTTTTTCTTTACTGACGAGGCTACTTTTGAACGACGTAAACGAAATTTCCATAACAATATGGGCTGAGGAAAATCCAGATCGAATCTTTGAAGCTCATTTTCAGCATCATTTTTCGATAAATGTGTAGCTTGGAGTAATTGATGATTATTTAATCCGTCTATATTTCTTCCCACAACAATGTATTAAAGAAATGAAAAATACGTTAAGATGTTTTATTTTTTTGTATAAAGACCGGGCTCCATACGAAAAAAAAGTCAAGAGAGATTTTTTGTCACAAATTTAACAACGAATGAAAAAATGATTTTTAATTTGAAATGTCTCAGTGGTGTATTATTTTTTTCTTTAAAAAAATTGAGATCATTACCCTTATGCGCGCCAATGTGCAATAACTACCTTTTACACCCACCAAATTTCACTGGCATGTCTAGACCGGTTTTAGAGCAATAAATAAATCGTCCGATTTATAACGAATCATTTGCGGACATACGTTTATGCAGTAAACAGGCATTATCTTTTCATGCAGAATCACCCCCTGAGCTTTATCGCACTTATTTACTAACACCCTGTATATATATTCCTCATCCTTGCTAATATTGAAAATTATTTAATCGAGTTCGTTAACTAAGCCGTTGTCGCCGAAGGTTGTTTCTTTTAAGCTATGGCCAATAATATAAGGCTATTTCGAGAGACTCCACTCTTGAAGTTAAAGTTTGAAAAGGATGAATACGCTTTTGCTGCTTCAATTTAAAGTTGTAAATGTGAAGAACCAAACAATTCTGAAACTTTTTAAGTGTCTAAAAGAAAAAGGTGCTTTCAAAGAGTTTTAAAGCAAGTAAAATTAAAAAATAATAAAAAAGAAAATAAAGTGACAGAAAAAATATATATATTGACTGGCACTCGTTATCCCACCAGGGTGTACAATATTTAGTATTATGCTGATTTTTCGTTTTTTAAACAAAATATTTCCGGTATCGCTAATAATTTTGCAAACAAGTTGAATAATTTGATTTGCTTCTCTCGGAATTTCAATAAGAGATTTAACCCTTTCTTCGATTTTATATGTGTAATCGTTCCAATTGGCATTTTTCAAGATCCATCCAGGTAAATCATGTGTGTCAAAGGAATTTTCTGTAGTTTTGTTCAATGTTATTTTAACAGGAAAATGATCTGATTCATAGGTATCTTGTAGCACTTCCCAAGTCGAACTAGATGCAGATTTGACGACAGGATTGTTAAATCTATTGCGGATCCGTTATTGTAATATCTGTTAATACGAGTAGGGTGACCTTCATTTCGAATACTTAGATTTTGAAAATTTTCTAAAGCATTTATTAGTGTGATGCCTGCCTAATCATCCTTAGCGCATCCCCATAAGAAATTATGTGCATTAAAATCACCTGCGATTATGCAATAATGTCAAAAAAATATTTTCGTAATCTTGAATATTAAGCTGTACGTTAGGAGGCCTATAAATCGATACTAAAGAAACAGACTTATTATTGTAGCATATATTGACACCATAAATTTCAATTCTATTGTTATTTAAATTTATAAAATTCAAGGATGTGGAAGGAATAGATTTTTTAATGAATATCCCTTACCGTTAACTCTATCTTTACGTATAATATTATACCCTGTTAAAATTATGTTATAGTTTGGTTTATACCAAGTCTCACTTATAAGAATAACATCATATTCATAATACATATTCTTAAATTTGAAAATATTCAAAATCAAACGGAAGTTCCTTTGGTCATATATGCCGTTTTTGAATGTGTACTTAAACCTGTTGATAGCACCAATGATGTAGAGTTAGGTTTAGATAAAATTTACACTGTAAAATTTGAACATGTCCCTTATTCATTTACATATTACTTAAAATGTTTGTTTCATGATGATGTTTCAAAGCTAAAATTATAGAGAAGGCCTAATTGTGCTCAAGTGTTTATACATTTTCTAGAAAGGGAGGTTCATGGTTTATATATTAGGTATTTAGGAAACTGAAAAAAATGGAAAAATTAATTTAACTAGAAAAATTGAGTTGTCAGTATTCAAGCGAGTGTCACATTTGCATCAAACCATTTGAAAATGATAATAAAAAAGTGGCAGAATATTGCGACTGGAAAATACAGAGGAGTTGCACATTCCTTGTGCAACTTAAATTATAAGCAACCACATTTTATTCGTCATATTTCATAATTTAAAAAATTACGATTCCCATTTATTTATAAAAAATACATGCCACAGTCAAGAGCAATTGTCAGTATGGCACAAAATAAAAAACAATATATTTCCTTTTCGAAGCATATAGAAGTAGACAACCATATTATTATGACCGAAAATTGAGATTAAAAAAAAGAAAGTATATAAATTTAAGATTTATTGATTCTTTTCAATTAATACTGAACAAGAGGAATTTTATAATAACTTGACAAATGAACATATTAACAAAGAAGAATATGAAAGGGCAATAAAAGTGTGGAAATTATTTAACTGTAACACCCTAGGTCATTATGATGTTTACCTAAAATCAGATATTTTACTTTTAGCAAATTATATTTTTCAAAATTTTAGAAAAACTTGTATGAACACCTATATATTAAACCCGGCACATTATTATACGTTTCCCGGTTTGAGTTTTGATTCCTCTATACGCTATACAAGCGCTCCATTAGAACTTCCAACGGACCCTGATATGTTACATTTTTTACAAGTGGTGTTAGTACTTGCGCATGTAGAAAAGCCGTTACCAATAATTTATTTCTTTCTGATTTTAATCCTTTAAAACCTATTAATTTTATTAGGTATCTCGATGCTACCAATCTTTATGATACTCAATTTCTCAATATCTTCCACAGAAAAATTTCATATGGCTTTCAATATCAGAAAAAGACAATGTATATATTACAAACCTTTCCTGACACTTCTGAGAAAAGGCTGTGCCCTTGAAGTTGATTTAGAGTATCCCACAGGCTTACATGATGCCCATATGACTTTCATTTTTGTCCTGAAAATTATAATCCTCCCAATTCTAATTACTCAAAGTTAATACCAAATTTAAAAGATAAAGTCAAATATGTAATTCATAATACGCTTTTAAAAGAGTCCATTGAACATGGATTGAAATTAACTGCGGTGCATAGAGTTTTTTTTGATCAATCAATATTTAAAGTGTTAAGAATAATTACTTAGTCTTCCAGAAGCATTAAAATGTTTACTTTTTACTATTGTGTATATATTAAAAAGTAATTATTTAATTAATTTTGTTTTATTATGCATACCCATATCTTGTTATACGCAATTGTGGCAAACTCTAGATTTGTGTATCATCCATCTAAAAAGCGGAATATGTTAAAAAAAAAAGGAAACAATATGGCCCGAATATTGCCATAATAATCGGAAAAAAATTTAAAAATTTACGTGTTGCAGCTCAAGATGCGTTGTCTTTAAGGCGGCATCTTGTTGCCTAGGTAGACAGAAAGGGTTGTTCAATAAAATACTTTTTTCAGCTACATCGTATATTGATACACCTTGTGTGTATACAATGTAACATAACTGTGGCGACTGAATGTCTCCCACATTTGTCTGCCAAAGTTAAAATTTGCGCATATCACACTGTATATATTTGTTTTTCTTTTCATTGTTACTGCATAACGTACTGTACATATTTATTTTATTTTACATTTACTTTTTTAATCTAGGCTAATTATCTATTGCTATTGAGAAATGTAACAATTTGTAGGTACTTAGTTTTCTGTACATAATTGTGGGAATTTCCATCGGCATCTAAAGTCTAATTTAGTTTTAATGTTCTTGTATGCTATCCGTTAATTTTTATTTTTACAACACTTCTTTGTACGATTTTAAAATATGTTAGTAAGTATGATAGTAAACTGTTTATTGCATTTAGGGTTTATGATAGGAAAATACCGAAACGACCCTTCTTAGTAAAGCTTTCTCCAAATTCCCATTTTACTATCTGTAATGAATGTTTTTATTTTGCCCATGGGAAAGTTTACAAAGAGAAAAAAACCCTTTTGCCAACGAATAGGAACAATCAAAGCGAAAAATTTTGGCACAGGGGTGGAACTTTATGTTTCTTGAGATTTGTATGGATATTAGAGGAGAACTCTGTTTTTGGACTTGCAAGAAGTCGGATGTGAATTTTGTTGTTCTAGTTCAATAGACTTATTTTATTTCGTTTTAACAGTGTTTCAATAAACTCTCACAGTTCATATAAAAAAGGAATGTATTGGATATATTTTATATGGATATATATTTATTTATTATTTATTATTATATATTATCAAGCACACACATACGTTCCTAAAGTGGTGACCCCGACGTGATTTGTTTTGTGAGAGCAAGTAGTGTAATTAGTGCTTCAGTGTTTTAGTGATAAATTGAACAATCAACGTAAGTACCTAGTATTACAGTTAACTTTTTATCATTCCTTTTGTGGTAGGTTAGGTTAGGTTAGGTTAGGTTAGGTTAGGTTAGGTTAGGTTAGGTGTTCAACCAAATCCCAGTAGCTGAGGAGGACATCGCTAAAACAGCCACCACCACACCATTCGGATTGTTCGAATTTCCATTTATGACGTTTGGTCTTCGAAACGCAGCACAAACTTTTCAGCGTTTCATGGATGAAGTTACTCGTTAAACTATTGTTATGTGTACCTAGACGACATCATTGTTGTCTCAACGACACCCGCAGAACACCTCAGCCACATGGAAACACTGTTTCAGCGGCTTCGGCAATACGGCATCGTCATTAACCCAAGTAAATGTGTTTTTGGCCAGTCCCAAGTCAAATTCCTAGGATATTGCGTCTTAAACGCAGGCACCCAACCACTGCCAGAAAAGGTCGAAACTATTCTGGCCTACCCAAAACCTGAAACGGCGAAGCAAGTTCGTCGCTTCCTGGGTATGGTGAATTTCTACCGGAGATTCATACCCAAAGCAGCCGAGATTCAAGCATCACTGAACACACTCCTCAAGAAAAAAATCAAAGGAAGATCCCCGTTACACTGGACCACAGAAGGTCTAGCCTCGTTCGAAGCCAGCAAGAAAGCACTAGCCCAGGCTACCTTGTTGTCGCACCCAAATGTCAACGCACCCCTTGCTATATTCTGTGACGCTTCAGACTCTGCCATTGGCGCTGCCTTGCAGCAGTGGGTAAATGATCAGTGGCAACCACTTAGCTTTTTCTCCAAGAAGCTCAATCTTACAGAGTGCAAATGGCGCTTATGACCGTGAGCTACTGGCCGCATACCTATCCATCAAATATTTCAGACACATGGTGGAGGCAAGAAACTTTAGTATTTTCACGGAACATAAACCACTGATATATGCATTTCGTCATAAGAAAAGCCAAGTATCACCTCGACAGTTCCGGTACCTGGATTTTATCGGTCAATTCACGACATACTTTCGGCATATAGCAGGGAGCGATAATGTGATTGCAGATACCTTATCTAGGATTGATGAAGTTCATAAGTCAATCGACTACGACGCTCTAGTGACATCCCAGAACAGTGAGAGGAACTGACCAGATTTTGTCAAGACGATTCGATCTTGAAAATGAGACAAATCCAAATTCCTTTCACTAACAACACAATCTGGGGCGATATGTCAACTTCAATAGTTAGACCATTTATTACGAAGCCATTCAGGAAACCAGTTTTTGACAGCATACACCAACTAAGCCACCCCGGCGTCAGAGCCACAGTGAAACTAGCAACTCAGCGCTATGTTTGGCCATCTATGAAGAAGTGACTGCAGGAAGTGGGCCCAATCCTGTCCTGAATGCCAGCGTTCGAAGGTCTCGCGTCATGTCATTAGTCCAGTCGGAACGTTTGCACCGCCCTCTAGCCGTTTTGAGCATGTTCACATTGACATAGTGATAATGCCGTTATCTGAGGGATACAGATATTGTCTGACCATGATAGACAGATTTTCCAGGTGGCCTGAAGTAATACCACTGAAAGATCAGGAAGCAACCACCATCGCACGAGCCTTTTAAAACAACTGGGTGTGCAGGTTTGGCGTTCCACTACGAGTCACCACCGATCAGGGCCGGCAATTTGATCCTTGCCTGTTCAAACAAATTAATTGTCTAATGGGCAACAATCATATTCGTACAACGGCATACCACCCCGCAGCTAATGGCATGATCGAAAGGTTTCATCGCCAACTTAAGGCTTCCCTTCGATGTCATAAGTCCCGCTGGACCGAGAGCCTACCCACAGTTTTGTTCGGTATCCGAATGGCTTGGAAAGAGAACCTCGACGCCACAGCTGCAGAGATGATATACGGCCAACCCATTCGCCTGCCTGGAGAGTTCTTAGCATCCCGCTCACTGAATATCCAAGATGATGGCTCCAGCAACTTCGCCACTGAACTAAGTACACATTTTCTTTGCTACGCCCCACCAATGGATCTAACCACGATGCAAAGAGAAAAACGTTTATTTTTAAAGATCTTCAAACAGTCACTCATATTTTTGTTCGCCATGACGCTCAGAAGAAGCCTCTGCAACATCCTTACGATGGCCCGTACCGCGTCGTTAGCCGGGAGATTAAGGCGTTCGTCGTTGACATAAGGGGACGCCACGTCACCGTCAGTATCGGTCGAGTCAAGCCAGCGTATATCTTGAACAAGGACCCAGAGGACATGCCACTGTCACAAGATATGGAGACGGAATACGTCATTCACCCAGCAGGAATCCCTAGAAACGATCAAGTCACTCTGCAACCCGCAGAAATTACCAGAACCAGATGTGTCTCGCAACGAGAAGAAGAAGCACACCAGCCACCAGATGGGAACCATGCTCCTGCATCAGAACCCATCAGCAGGTCACCAGAGCGACAGACCAGATCGGGCAGACATGTCCGGTCTCCCAACCGCTTCCAGGCTGGATTGTCGTGAATCTCAATCACTGGCAGGGGGGTATTGTGGCGACTGAATGTCTCCCACATTTGTCTGCCAAAGTTAAAATTTGCGCATATCACACTGTATATATTTGTTTTTCTTTTCATTGTTACTGCATAACATACTGTACATATTTATTTTATTTTACATATACTTTTTTAATCTAGGCTAATTATCTATTGCTATTGAGAAATGTAACAATTTGTAGGTACTTAGTTTTCTGTACATAATTGTGGGAATTTCCATCGGCATTTAGAGTCTAATTTAGTTTTAAGGTTCTTGTATGCTATCCGTTAATTTTTATTTTTACAACCCTTCTTTGTACGATTTTAAAATATGTTAGTAAGTAGTAAACTGTTTATTGCATTTAGGATTTATGATAGGAAAATACCGAAACGACCCTTCTTAGTAAAGCTTTCTCCAAATTCCCATTTTACTATCTGTAATGAATGTTTTTATTTTGACCATGGGAAAGTTTACAAAGAGAAAAAAAACCCTTTTGCCAACGAATAGGACCAATCAAAGCGAGGAATTTTGGCACAGGGGGTGGAACTTTATGTTTCTTGAAATTTGTATTGATATTAGAGGAGGACTCTGTTTTTGGACGTGCAAGAAGTCGGATGTGAATTTTGTTGTTCTAGTTCAATAGACTTATTTTATTTCGTTTTAACAGTGTTTCAATAAACTCTCACAGTTCATATAAAAAGGAATGTATTGGATATATAGTTAATCAAGCACACATACGTTCCTAAATAACTAATGTAACTGCATGTATTGATGACACTGCGATTTTGTAATTCAAACTAGATCATTACGAAAAGTAATAACCAATATTACACAGTACCTAAACTATACTTATAAGATAGATATTATAAACTTAGCAAGTAAGTTGCACATTGCACCACAATAAGCAATTATAAAGTAAGAGTAAAAGACCCCACAAATCGAATTATCCTAATTCCAAAAAACGGTGGAGTTTTACCGTTAATCCCGAGCAATTATCTATAGGAAAAGGTTTATTTTTGCGTCCATATAACCAAGGGTGTAGATTATATTTAAAACAAAAAAACTGTTAAAGATGCTTTCTCGCAAACCACTAAAGTCTTGATTTACAAAAGTATGTCAAGAAATTACAAATTCCAAATTTTTGTGGTGTATTTATGCAGGATAATATGCCAAACGTTACCAGTAAATATGAAATTGATATTAAAAATTTAGATACTAGAGCAGGTACACATTGGACTGATTATATTAAAAATGATAAAATTATCAATTTTTTTAATAGTTTCGGCAATATAAGACCCCTTTTAGAGATTATATCCTATTTTTTATAGTAGCAAAAACAAAATTATATATAATCATAACTCTTACCAGTCCTGCAATTCTTCAAATTGTGGTGAACTTTGTTTAACATTTCTTTATAAAAACAAACAATAGATAATCTTAAACTCATTTAAGAAGATAATACGATAGAATGTCGTTCATAATAGCGCTCTCTGCTCAAGAAGCAACATTACATGCGGATTTTAATCATCCAATTTATTTAAATGTTGACTCATTATATGTTATAAATTTAACTAATTTTGAAACTTTTAATGCTATTCCAAATATTGATGAAAAAAATAATAAATTTTTCTATGGGGATGGTAACGATTTTGTTGAAATCCCTCCGGGAAGCTATGAAACTCAAGATATTAATAAATATTTAGAAGAACAATTTGATAAATTAGGGATTTCGTTTCCATTTATTTGCGAATAATAATACTTTACAATCAGTAATTAAATCTTCTACAAATATCACATTTAAAGAGGGTAGTATAGGCGAAATTTTAGGATTTGAAGATCAGGTTATCAGAGGTCACGGAAAGAGTAAACATGCAGATGTCCTTGCAGAAATTATAAAAGTTAATTCACTATATATCGATTACAGTATTGCTGAAGGTTCTTACTTGAACGGAAGACCTGTTCATATTATTAATCAATTTTTTCTCTTCTGGATTTAAAATAATTGAAAGTCCACAAAATATTGTATATTCTCCTGTAACCCTGAAAGTGACAGACAAAATTACTGTAAAAATATTAGATTAAAACGGGGAAATAGTTAATTTTCGGGATGAAACAGTTACACTTAGATTGCACATTAAAAAACTAAATTAATAATGGTTACATTATGTAACAGAAATTTTAGTATTCTCAATAAAAGTGTTCAAAAAACATAATAGGGATAAATTAGTCAAGAAAAACATTAGTAGACGTATTAACGTTAAAGGGGTAACAACAGCAAATAAAAAGTTTCTGGAGTCTCTAGGACTTAAACTTTTAATATGAATATACTTAATGTTACAGAAAAGTTCGTAATTGATAATTCCATCACTCATTCGGAAATTCATTCTTATGAACCTTATTTACTCACCAAATTAGGAAATAATGATGAGATAATAATTTCCGTCCATGAAATTGAAAAATACACCCTTCCTTGTGAGAGTTTTCTTTACATAGAAGGAAAGTTAACTAGAGAGGACGAAACAGTTTCTAAAACGTTGAGTTTAATAAATAATGGAATTGGCTTTCTTTTTAAAGAAATAAGATACCAATTAAATAGTGTTACTATAGATTCGGTTAGAAATGTTATCACATCAACTCTAAAAGGGTATCTTTGCAGGCTGGCATCCTGTTAAAACTTTTCAAAAAGATGCGACTACGATAATAACTGAATCTATCGTCGATGAAAAAATAGGATTTTTTAATGTTAGCATACCCCTTAAAACTTTAATGGGATTCTTAGAAGACTTAAGAAACATCAAAGAGGACCCCCATAGCATAATCTTCAAAAAGAATCTTTGCAAGCAGGACCTGTTTCAATGAGAGAAGAATTTGAACTAAATAAAGACATAGAAAAATACACAACAGCGTATTGTCTAATATTACATGATAAAGTTTTTAGTTACAATCTACTTACTAAAATTGTAAACAACTGTAAATTAGCTACGCATGCCGGATATTCATCTCAAATTTAAGTTTAATTCCCAAATATAACTTGCAAATAACTAAAGAGCTAGTTGTTACTAGACGTTTAACAAGAAAACGTGACTATCTGATAATGTCATTTCGGGTAGGAGAGACAGAAACTTTTCTCAGAAACTTAAGAGAACTCAAAAAAGATTTTGAAGATTACTCCAAAAGATATTTATTTTTAAGAAATTTTCTAAATTAAAAATATGAGGCTAGTATTGGACATTAACAGCAGTATTCACTAACATAGACCGGGTCTAACATTTAGACCCCCATATTTAAACCTTCCTTAAACCTCTGCCAGGTTTAAGATTTAGACCGTATTCACTAAACAATTAGTACTATAGAGCTTAATACCGTACGGATGCGTTTTCAGACTGCTCCGAAATATTTGTTTAAAAGAACCGATTTTACATTCTTATTCTTCTATTCTCATTTCTTTTTCTCTTTTAATACTTATCATTCTTACCGACTTTACAGTAAACTTGTATACTTATAAGTATATTTAAAATACAAAAAAGGTTTAGCCAGCATCTCCCACTCGAATAATTCTTATTTTAAATTAAAGCGCTTTACATATCATCTTAGTTTTTATTAAATCATTTACTATAATTTTTGCATGTAATTCTAATACCTATGGAGGTCTAATGGTCTAAGGTTTCGGTTTTGTTTTCGATTCTCACCTAGATAGCCTGAGTTCGAATTCCACTGCTTACATAATTTTTTCTTATTTAATATTAATTAGTGTACGAAAAAAATATTCATGGATAAATCCTATTTAAACAATACGTTAAAAACATATTTAAAACATGATATTTTTCGTGACAAATTATTTCTACAATTCATTTCTATTTTAATTTTTAAGTGTAATATTCTACCCCCAAATACTTTTAAATAATAGTGGCGGTCCGGGCGTACTTTAAGGGAAATAGGCGACCAATTTGAATTGTGCTGCTTGCTAAATTATAACTCGATAGATTTATACTGAGGTGACAAGTGAATTAAAACTTTTCTTGCACCCACCTAAAAGGTAGGACTAACTTTTGGATCTAAATTTGACATTTGCCGGTCTAAAAAGAACCTTTTAGTGAATGCGGCCATATTGGAAAATTTAAACCCCTGACATTTTTAAATGTTTAGTAACGGGTTTAGCGATGGTCTAAATTTAGACCTGAAGGGGGTTTAACTTTGCTTTGTGAATACGGTTTAAGTGGGTTTAAGACTTAGACCTAGGCTTCAAAATTTAAACTTTTTTAGTGAATACGGCTGTCAAAGTTTTAATGACAAAAAAAATAAATTTATACCTCAGGAATTGGCAGCTTATGATGGAAATGGAATAAGCAACTATATTTTTAAACAACCTTTTCCTTTAAACTTTCTTTCGCCTGAACAACATAAGCAAGCTATTTGGTTAATGGAAAATTATCACTGTATATATTGGAATTCTGGACATACCCCATTTCATCAATTTTCAAATATAATCACAAAGAATTTACCGAGGATATTGAATTTGTTTACGTTAAGGGGAAGGAAAAAGCTGGATGTATAAGAAAGTATTAAAAAAGGCCAGCTGTTGAGTTAGATGAACGACCAGTTGTGATGGATCGATGAAATATGGCACTCGGAGCTTCATAATACTGTATTATATAAGATATATATAAATATATACAATAAATCGAACGACCTTAAACATTTTAAAATTATACTGATCTCAACAAGAGCTAGAAGAATAATAATGTTATTAGAACTAAAACGTCTTAACTTATTAATTTTATCACGTAATTACGTTGATCAGAAACATTTACAAAGGGCAGTTTGCTCTTATTTATAGTTGTCTGACGAAATACTAATATATTAATACTTAATGGTTATTTGCTAGATAAGCAAATATCCATTATAGCTTACGCTATAGATGAGTCATTTAAATGAGACGCCTTGAATCGGTCCGAAGACATCAAACGGGAACGAGACGCGGCGTTTCCATTCACTAAATATTATAAGAGATCTTTTAGTTAAAAGAGGAATATTGAATTTGGGATTATAATTTGATACAGGTTAGCTTCAAATAAAGTTTAATATAGCCGCCATAGTCGGCATCCATTTAGAGGTCCTGAACGTTGTCGCGACTTGTTCGATCTATTGCGAAGCTATATTGATCTATTATTAAAGTATCATTGATGGAAAATAACTTAAACTAATGTCTTGTTTTTACAAAGTCGAGAGTTTAACTTTTAATTGTACTAAAATTGCAAGCACATTACACCTTCCTCCTTAAAATACAATTTGAATACAATGAAATCTTTGATACTAACTCTGTATAAATATGAAAGTGTATTTACAGAAATATAACATAAGTTAAGTTTTTTTCTTTTATTTTAGCTATGCGAGTACTACGTTTTAATGGCGTAGCCTCCTCAATTTCAATTTCGGTATTAGAGAGATCTGGTGTATCCCTGGCCCTGTGACCGCATTTGCCTTTGGATCCATTTGACCTTGAGATTTTGAAGGTCAAATTGTTTGAAATTTCACTGACTTTAAAAATATTTTGAAGGTCGACCCCTCGACCTTTGGCTCATTTGACCCTGAGATGTTTTGAAAGTTGAATTGTCTGACTTTGAAATGACCCTGAGATTTTTGTTTTGGTGGGGGTATACCGAAATAACGAATGAAGTTGGGTGCGGCGTGTATTCAGTACCGAGTAACGACTTGTGTCAGACAGATTCTTTGCTAATAATCATGAGATATATCTGTGAAAATTGTGATGTATCATTTTCGCGAAGTTGTAGTATGCGACGTCACAAAAAGGAATCTTGAGGAGCACGATTTCGTAATGAACGCCAAAATGTGAAGTGGCTCATATTCAGCCACAGCCCTCAACATCTAATATGGGAGCTTGGGTTTCTTGCAATATACAAGTGCCAATGAACTTAATGACAGCTCGTCAAAGAACATTACAGCATCGCACTAATTAATGTCTACCATTGTCGACTGAGGTTCAATTTGTCTTTCGGAAGCAGAATTGCTACTTATAGGATAAGCAGCGCAAATGAGCATATGGATTATTCGCTGTTTTTTAATGAAATTAAGACGAAAGTGCTATGCTTGGTGAGCGAGATGTTGAGGGTTCCTATCGCAATAAAAGTCAATATGGTTGTAGTTGGTCAGTATATTTTAATGTCACAGGGCATATGCACCGACTAATCGTTCAATACATCGAATGAAATCGTCGACTGTGGAAGTGACTTGGATGTAGTGTATTAATCTTTTGTTGATGTAAAGAAAATACAGTCTTCTGAATTTCAAGAAAAAGGTTCAGGAAGGGAAAAGTTACCTTGGGTTAAATCATTTTTTAAAATTGTTCAATTATTATTTTTCATACATTTATGTTTTTTTTTTATATTTTACAGGCTGGGCTCTACAGAAAATTCTTTACCTAGAAGTAGAGGTTAATAATTTTAGCCCCGTCGGTGCTTCTTCATACATAAAGTTGCTTAAATGTGTGGAAAGCAAAAAAGCTGTTGTCAATGTGAAAGACCAAGATGACTGCTGTTTTGCAT
This sequence comes from Kuschelorhynchus macadamiae, assembly GCA_030620095.1. Taxonomy (NCBI): domain Eukaryota; kingdom Metazoa; phylum Arthropoda; class Insecta; order Coleoptera; family Curculionidae; genus Kuschelorhynchus; species Kuschelorhynchus macadamiae. The sequence continues at coordinate 61,088 of JAUTXW010005413.1, forward strand.
GGGCCATAACTTCAGCGTTGTACCCGGCAAGCAACATGGTTTCAGAAATTGGATCATACCCACATTTTTCAACAGTGCTAAATCTGACAGGTATAGATTTTCCAGTTAAGTTAAGAGATATAGCAAAATTTGAGCAAATGAATAATATATCCCTCAGTGTGTATGGTGTTGATATATATATATATATATATATATATATATATATATATATATATATATGATATATAAATATATACAGGGTGATTCATGAGGAAATGTCAATATTTCAGATACATATTCAGGACCAAAAAATAAACATAAAAGTCTTTATAAATAAGTGTCCGCAAGGCCTTAGTTCTCGAGATTCAGGGTGTTAAAGTTTTTATTTAATTTTCCTATTTTTTAAATAAAATCTATGATAATGCAAATAATGGAGTGAAAATTGATATACGGGGGTTTTTTGGTATGACAAATTCGAATCTGATATTAGTATTGCTCTTACTTGTAGGGGGCGCCACCTACATGTCTTTCTACTTCCTCGAACAATCACAACTTTTTGGTACAGTCTTGTATTACATTTTTGAGCAAAACAAATTATTCCCTTGCCATTTCGACGTGAAAAAGGTATAACTGTTAAAAGTGGATACGAGCAACCGTTTTCGAGATATTTGGATTTAAAACAGTTTCGGCGCATGTGATTTTTTTTATCAAATTCACATAAAGTATGCATGTATTGTAAAAAAAATAGAAGTGTGCCTTGCCTGACAGAACAAGCAATAGTAATGTCAGTTAATAATAAGATCAAATTTTGTCACTGTCAATTTCTGTTCATAACTTTTATTATCTGACAATAATCATTTAAGAAACTTTAGATCTAAATACGTCATTATGCCTGTGATATTCTCGCATCGTGAATATGCAGATATGATATTCGTCTATGGCTTCTGCAATGGGGTCGCAATTCAAGCAGTCGCGGAGTACCAGATAGAGTTTTCCAGATAGAAGGGTGCCAGATAGAAGAGTTTTTCAACAAGTTTTCACTACTGCTGGAGAATCTGGGATGTTTCCAAGTGCGAAAATTGTATCTGAAAGGGAATCGGGACCCAACGTTGAAGTAGAAGAGGCTATACCCAATGCCGTCGAAAATAATCCAAGCATAAGCACTAGGCGGATTGCAGATACTTATCAAATTACACAATCGTCTGCTTGGAGAAATCTTCACATTAATTGTTTAAACCCATTTCATTTACAACGGGTTCAACATTTGCAGGAGGGTGATTTTGAGTTGAGAATGCAATTCTGTAACTGGATTAATGAAGATCGAAGGTTGTATAGGTATGTTTTGTTCACTGATGAAGCACAGTTCACGCGTGATGGTATAAATAATCTTCACAATGAGCACCGGTGGTCCTATGAAAATCCTCACGCTACAGTAGAACATAATTTCCAACATAAATTTAGCATTAATGTGTGGTGTGGAATGTTAAATGGTCATTTAATTGGTCCATTTATAATCGACGGTAGTCTTACAGGAGAAAAATATTTACACTTTCTTGAAAATCACTTGCGAAATCTATTAGATGTTCCCCTTAATGTAAGACAAAACATGTATTTGCAGCATGATGGAGCCCCTGCACACTACAGTTTACTTGTAAGAGATTTTTTAAACCAAAACTTTCCAAACCGATGGATGGTATTGTCTTTGGGGATGGTTCAAATAACTGGTATATTCCACTAAAGTAAATACAAAAGAAGCATTATTGGATCGGATAACAAACGCAGCACAAACACTAGGAAATGCGCCCGAATGTATCCACAGAGTAACCCGAGCTATACACCATAGAGCTGACCTGTGCTTAGAAGCAAATGGTGGAATTTTTGAAAATTATGAAACGTAACCTAGATTTTATTAAAAACAACTTAATAATAACAATTTTAATAAAAATTAAATACCTTTTGCTTAGTTTATGTCTGAGGCACTGAATGCACACCTCAAAAAAATGTGTTAGTCTTTCATTTCAAAGCTTTTGTGCCAAGATGCGTTTAAATTTGGACATAATAACAAACTTTTAAAATTTTGCGATAAAAAATTACATGCGCCGAAATTGTTTTAAATCCAAATATCTCGAAAACGGTTGCTCGTATCCACTTTTAACAGGTATACCTTTTTGACGTAGAAATGGCAAGGGAATAATTTGTTTTACTCAAAAATGTAATACAAGACTGTACCAAAAAGTTGTGATTGTTCGAAGGAGTAGAAAGACATGTAGGTGGCGCCCCCTACAAGTAAGAGCAATACTAATATTAGATTCAAATTTGTCATACCAAAAAAACCCCGTATATCAATTGTCACTCCATTCTTTACATTATCATAAATTTTATTTAAAAAATAGGAAAATTAAATAAAAACTTTAACACCCTGTATCTCGAGAACTAAGGCCTTGCGGACACTTATTTATATAGACTTTTATGTTAAATTTTTTGGTCCTGAATATGTACCTGAAGTATTGACATTTCCTCAAGAAGCACCCTGTATATATGTATATACAGGGTGTCCCGAATTGCAGTGTCCAAACTTTAACAGCGCATTCTGCATTCAAAATAAGCCCTAATTTTCTATATAAACATATATCGGCAAATGCTTCGTTTTCGAAATACAGGGTGTTAAAATTTTAAGAAAAAAATTGTTTTTTAGTCATAACTTTTTTATTACTTATGATATTGTTATTAAATTTGGTAAACAGCCTTGGAGTAACAAAAGGCATTTTTTGATTTGAAATATTTTTTAATTTTTCATGAGTGGCGTCCGTACGGGATTTTTTATTGAATATTCTTGAAGAAAAAATGGTACTCTACTGCTTTTTCTGAAAACAAAAATCATTCCTAAAATCCCCACTCAGTTTGGAGCAAATTTGATCCCTTGTCTTTTTTTCGTGCGATGTAAGGATTTCGAGTAAAAAACTAAAAACCATTTTTATGTATGGCATAGTTAAAATTTCCATTATTGTTAATTTCAATAGCAAAACCTTTAAGGTGGGATTGTAACAGCAAGTTTTTAAAATTATTTGGTTTCCGATATTTATTTCATGAATTCCGGGTGAGTTCATAATTTCTGAACAACGTATGTAGGGTTTCTAAAATAAAAGCTTGTCTGACAACTAAGGAGAGTTGCCGTCATCGACCCGTTGTAATAGAGATTTGCATTATGTTTGGGTTATCAGGGTGACATCGCAGAAGTTAGCAGGCAACCTATTAAAATCTAATGTCCTTGGTACTTACCATCATTCCTTCATTGTCGACTCTTGGTATGCCATGATTGCATTTTTGTGATAATTGAACAATTGCTAGGTTCGTCTTTAAAGTATGACAGATGAGTTTATAATTCTAAAATCGTCGATTAATTTTGTAAAACGGTAATTAGAATTAATTCAATTTTGAAGATGATACTTCATTTTACAGAAACTACTCTTTGTTAACTAAGTTCGTAATTAATTTTACAAAAACTAGAATTCATAACTTTTATTAACTTAGATCATGAAAAAAATGTATAGGGCACTTTAAATATCACTAAGGATTTATGTGGGCCTTAAAATTCACAATAATTGCTCAAAATGAGCTCCTCTAACTTCGACACATTTTCGGCATCTGCTCTTAACTGTGTCAGTGGCATGGCGTATAAAATTCGTATTGGCTCGCAAAGTTTTACAGGCTTGCTCCATCCTTAGAATCAGTTCTTCTCTTGTATGAACTGGTCTGGAATAAACTAAATTTTTCAAATAACCCCACACAAAGAAGTCGACAGGTGTGAGGTCAGGGGAACGTGGTGGCCAGGCTGTAGCTCCTAATCGTCCAATCCACCGTTCTGGAAAATTATTATTTAACCACTCGCGATTTACAAGTGCAAAATGCGCAGGAGCTCCGTCCATTTGAATCCAGAATTCGTTTCTAAGATTTAGAGGAATATTTTCTAGATATTAAAATAACTCATTTTGCAGAAAATCATTAAATAACTGTCCATCTAGGCGTGATGGTAGAATATGGGGCCCACAAAAAATTTCATTTATTACACCACACCAAACATTAACAGAAAATTCTTGCTGACATGCTCTAGTTCGTACAACACGTGGATTGTCATGGCTCCAGATTCGTAAATTAAGGAAATTTACTAAGTCGCTTCGGGTAAATATGGCTTCATCAGTCCATAATTTTTTTTTTGAGAAGTTCTCGTCTTCCTCTGTTTGGCGCAAAAACCAATTGCAAAAACTGACAGGTTTTTCGGCATCACCAGGTTGTAAGTTTTGAACTGGCTGCATCTGAAATGGCTTCCTGTGATCTTTCCTCAAAACGCGATGAACCTTATTTTTAGAAACAAAAACTGCGTTGCCTTGTAAATTATGAGCTGCTCTTCGTAGGCTTAATGTCCTATCGTTGTCAAACTTATTTAAAATTACGTTTCGATATTGTTCATTTCTCCTACCTTCGTTTCTCGGATTCTTTTTGAGTCCAAAATTCCTAAACATTAAATGCGTTTTAATGAAAACTTGTTTGCAAGGTAATCTTCTATTTGGAAATCTTCGTTGGTATTCCCGTACTGCTGCATTTGCATTTCCATTACAGAAACCATAAACGAAATGAATATCAGCATACTCAAAGTTACTGAATAACACCATTTTGAAATCACTAGTTAGACTGATAATTACTTTTTTGTATAAACTGTAATGTACCTGACATTTATTTACTCTAAAAACTCAAATGTCAGACTTTAAAGACGAAACTAGCAATTTTTCAACTGTCACAAAAATGCAATCATGGCATATCAAGATGTTAAAGGTTTTGCCACTGAAATAATTAACAATAATGGAAATTTTAACTATGCCATACATAAAAATGGTTTTTAGTTTTTAACTCAAAATCCTTGCATCGCACGAAAAAAAGGCAAGGGATCAAATTTGCTCCAAACTGAGTGGGGATTTTAGGAATGATTTTTGTTTTCAGAAAAAGCAGTAGCGTACAATTTTTTCTTCAAGAATATTCAATAAAAAATCCTGTACGGACGCCACTGATAAAGAATTAAAAAATATTTCAAATCAAAAAATGCCTTTTGTTACTCAAATGCTGTTTACCAAATTTAATAACAATATCTCAAGTACTAAAAAAGTTATGACTAAATAACAATTTTTTTCTTAAAACTTTAACACCCTGTATTTCGAAAACGAAGCATTTGCCGATATATGTTTATATAGAAAATTAGGGCTTATTTTGAATGCAGAATGCGCTGTTAAAGTTTGGACACTGCAATTCGGGACACCCTGTATATATATATATATATATATATATATATATATATATATATATATATATATATATATATATATATATATATGTATATATAAATATATATATATATGTATATATAAATATATATATCTTTTTTTTTTTTTAATAATAATAATAATCTTTATTAATATCTAATAATAACAATTTACATAGATTGATTTACAGTCATTATTATGGTGTATACTAGCATAAACCTTTTTTTTTTTTTAATATGGTACCTAAGTGGGGCACTCGTATGTACCATTTGTTTAAATTTGGCTACAATATATTTTTTATTTTGTACATATGAGAATCAATTTACTGTCGAGACAATACACTAGAGTTAACATAAATAGAAATTAATTAGTAACTAATTGAGAACATAATAATTATTTTTCTTAATATCGTTATTATTACTTAAATGTTCAAATATTTTAAATTCCTTTGCTATAAATGTCTTGCATTCTTTCTTAAACCTATTTACATTTTGAATGGTTCTTATATTAGCTGGGATTAGATTAAATATTTTAGGTCCTAAGTAGGTTATAGTTTTTAAATTTATGTTATTAAAGTTTAAGGGATTAATCAGTTTTTTGTTCAACCTTGCACGGGTGTGATAACAATGGCGAACATTGTTTTCTGATAATTTTCTGGTATAAATGAATTGTGCTACTGCCATTGTATATAATGTTCTAATGTTGCATACTTCAGCGGAGAACAGCAAGTCCGAGGGATATAATCGATTTTTGTTATGTATTACCCTTAGTAAATATTTCTGAACAATAATTAACTTATATAATGCATTGTTATATAGGCCTCCCCAAACAACAATGCCATACTTGGTCAACGACTCCACTAGGGCTTTGTAAATAATAATTAGTATGTTTATATTTAAAAATTGTTTGAGAATATACAATTTATGAATTAAACAACGTATTCTTTTTGAAAGATATTCTATATGCGGGTGCCATTTTAGATATTGATCAATCATTATCCCAAGGTACTTTATTTGAGGAGCCTCATTTACTTTTTGATTATTTATATTAATGTATTTAAATTCAGGCCTATTTGCCTGTGTTAAAGAGAAAGCTATGTATTTTGTTTTATCAAGATTAAGAGATAGTTTAAAACTGTCCAACCACGTTTTAGTAATTGTTAAACCATTTATCATTTTGACCTTTACCTCTTCCCAGCTACTTCCATTGAACGTCAACACAGTGTTATCCGCATAGGATATCACCAACCCGTCCAAGTCAAGTGGCAATAAGCTGTTAATATATGTAATAAATAAAATCGGACCCAGGACCGATCCCTGTGGCACTCCCATTTTAATAAGCCGTTTGTTACTTATGGTGTTATTAAGTTTTGAACAATTTCCATCCAGTCCCTCTGACACCATAATTCCACATTATGTCAAGAAGCCTATGGTGGGGAACTGTATCAAACGCTTTGGCCAGGTCAATGAATACCGCAGCGCATTTTTTCCCATTGTTCATATTCTTAGTAAGTTCAGATATTAATGTATGCATAGCATCATCTGTACTACATCCCTTGATGAAACCGTATTGACGATCAGAAAGAATATTATTATCTTTAAAATACTTACCCAATCTTAATTTAATACATATTTCTAATAGCTTTGCAAAGTTGCTTATTAAGCTTATGGGTCTATAATTTGGGTTTCTAGACCACTCTTATAAATAGGTGTTACTGCTGAGTGTTTGAAATGAGAGGGCACGATTCCTGTTGCGAGGCTAGTATTAATTATGTGTAGTAAGGGTAAAGTAATTTCTTTGTGAGTTTGTTTAATTAGTTTAGATGATATTCCATCTAGTCCCGGAGAACAAGAATTTTTTAACGAGTTAATATGGTTAATTAATTCGTTTTCAGACACAGGAACCACGTACATTGAATTTTGCAGATTAAATTGTATGTCAATAGGCCTTGCTGGTGTGGGAATCCTGCTTGCCATCTCTGTTCCAACGCTCACAAAGTAGTCATTACAGTGCCATTTCTATTTCATTTTCAAAGTCCAGGCCCTGATTATTTTTTATTTTAAAAGAATTAACGGATACTGTATTCTCATAGGTCGCATCTTTAATAATTTCATATATTTTTTTTTATGCTACTCTTATTCTTTTGAATTTGAAGTTTATAATACTCATTTTTGCGTTTGTTGATTAGATTATTTAAGGTATTTCGATATTGTTTATATTGAGTTTCTAGATCAGCACTATATTTTCTTAACAAGATTCTTTTCATCTTGTCCCTTTGCTTAATAGATGTAATAAGCCCATTAGTTATCCATTTTTTAAGTTTTTTATGTTGTTTAATTGTTGCATAGGATTGGGCAGTTGCATTAATTTTTAATTTATTGTATATAGTCATAAAATTATTTGTGGCCGATTCTGGATTCGTCTCATTCAAAACCAATGACCAGTCCTGACTCCTCAATGAGGTTTTAAATTGATCTAGGTTAAATTTATCTGTCTTAATTTGAAGTTCCTTTTTAATATGTTGAACGTTTTATTTTGAAATAACATTAAATAAAACTGGGCAATGATCATTTATATGAGCATCCAAAATATAAGATTCTAAGCTAATTCGATTTGTTTTCAGATTTTGTTTTACGAAAATATGGTCCAGGCATGTGCCACTATCAAACCTGGTAGCAGAGTTTATAAATGATTTAAATCCAAACTATGACATTATTGATAAATACTTATGCACATCATTATTGTTTTCTAGTATATTGATATTTATATCCCCAACAAAGATTTCAAAATTATTGCTCTTATTTAAATTATCAAAGAATGTTTGGACATCACTGAGAAAATCAGTTACTGGTGGAGGTTTATAGACAGCTGTTATCCCAAATTTAATATCTTTCATTGTACATACTAATCGGCCCACTGTGGCTAAGTTAAGTAACTTCACAATTGAAAAATCCGCATTTATGTGATTTTTTACGAATATTATGACACCGTCATTTTTATTAAAGTCCGCATTATTATAAAATAATTGGTAGCCTGGAATATTACATTGATTTGTTGAAGATATTTTAAAAGTTTTGCTTAACACTATTATATCATTAAAGTCTAAGTGAAAAGTTTCCAACATTAATATTAAGTTATCAATATTTTTATGTAATATTAAGTTATCAATATTTGTATGTAATATTAGCATGTAACAAATTAAAGAGGCTATTATTCTGGTTAATCTTAACCTGTAACAATTCACTATCCACCAATTGTGTCTTTGTATTATTTTCATTTTCTAGAGTCTGAAGTAGTATATCTTGGTTGTATATTACCATTATTCACCATAGTCTGTTCTACTTCTAATAAGGTCCAAATGGTAATTAGTCGATGGGCATGCTGGATCAGACGCTGTATGATCTGTTTTATATTCGGTTTTAAACTTGACGTTGGCATTAACACAGTTTATGCATTTTTTTCTTGTTTTCTACAATCACTGCTCGCATGATTATTAGCGCAATATTCACATATTTCACTGTCCCCGCATTCCATACTCTTGTGATAAAAACCTTGGCATTTAAAACATCTGTTTACACTTAAATTTTCATATACACTAAGTCTTTAACATTCTATAGATATTTTTTTATAGTCTATTAATTTCCAGTATAATCCTGGTGAACACTCAAATAATACAATTGAGTTGTTCTTGTTTCTTTGCTTTTTAATGTGTTGTATTTTCATGATGTTATCATTGTTTATCTATTTATTTTGCTGTCTTATAAGAAATTCTAGCTCCTCAGAACTATGTTCTCCTCGATAGCCTCGATCTTCATTCTGGGAAGGTTTAATTTTGGCGTTTCTATGTTGTAGTTATCGCCAAGACTATTTTCTGTAGCCTCTTTTAATATATGAATATCTTCTTTATTCATACATTTAACAATTACATTTCCATGTTTTGTTTCTCTCAATTTTTTTATGCCTATTTTTAATTGATGTGGCTTTATTTTTTGCAGTAAGTCACGTTTTGCTTTAGTTTGGGTTTTATTATTACAGTAGGAGACTGTTGTTTCTTATCTGAATTCTTTTTATCAGCGCTAGATTTTAGCACGGTTGCAAACGTTGGTGCTGTGTGATTTATTCCTTTGTTATTTTTTAGGTCAGTTTTCAGCTCATTGACTTCTTTTCTTAGAAATGTCAGTTCATTTTTCATTTCTTTTATTAATTCGATCATACATGGTATTTTAAGCATACATTTTTTGCAATCCTTACATGATAAATGTAATACCCTTTTCTGGAGAGGCATACATTTTATTTCTGATGCTGATAACAATACACAGTTTTTATGTAGTGGTTGCACACATAAATCATATTTATAATAAGATTCATCATTTTCAATTGTTTGTTTACAATTGGCACAGTCATTTTCATTCCCATCCATTGCAAAAAAAAAATTAAAGTAAATATTTAGCACTTATTTTGACCAGAATAACGTACACAAAAGCATTGGAATGTGTTTTTTTTGCCCATATAACTGAACTGTTCAGGAATTTAACCCGTTTTACTAATTGTTATAATTCACTTATATCACCATTTTTTTTCTATTTTCATAGGTACGGATTAAATTAACTGAAAAATTTGTCCACTATACAAAAAACGCGATTTATTTTCGATGTTTTACCGAGTTTTTATTGTGTTATTTACGGAGCGTGTAAATCGCGTGCAACCGACGTCGTGTCTCGTGAAATAATGGAATAATGAAATAATGGATTATATATACGGGTGTACATCCGTTCACTACTGTCGTTCTGAAAAGAACAGAGTCTCTATTCGGACGCGAGAAAGAAAGCTTCGAAAATGCCAAATGTGATTTTGGCGAAACGTCAGCAAAACTGTTCTTTTCAGAACGACAGTAGTGAACGGATGTACACCCGGAACGAAAACACATTGTATTTTTCCATCCGTGAAGGAGTAAAAATCAACATAGATATATATATATATATATATATATATATATACATATATATATATATATATATATATATATATATAAATATATATAATAAATATTCACACCGAAAAGTGCAAGTAGGTGTGAATTTATTACTATTTATAGTTATTATTAAAAATGATGCGGAACATAATTGTAATTCGGAAAAAGTTATTACTAGTGGATCAAAGACTTGTCTCGATTAGTTTCAAACCAAATTTCTAACAGAACTAGTAAAGTTTACTTTTGTGATAGTTATTTAATTTATTTCAATTCACCAACATCTTTGAGCCTACATCAAAAAAATGATAGTAACCATATATACACATTGACCCCATAAATTGCTCCAAAAGTAGATAAGTTTGGAAAGACTGTATCGGAAAATATATTAAAATTTGAGAATACCGAAGAGCAAATGAAAGCTAGAAATGTTGTATATGCAGACTTTGAATTTGTTTTAAAACCAATGGATAATACTGAACCAAACCCCCGAAATGACAAAAAGCGTTAAACATGAGCCATATTCTTTCGCTTGCTTAATAAAATGTTCCTTTGATGATTCTATCTCTAAATTTGAGCTGTACAGAAAGGATGATGCAGCACAACTTTTTGTTTTTTTATAATACTTATTTGAAAGATATTGTTCCAATGAATCGATTAACAGCTGATGAGTTAAAAGATTTCAAAGATGCTAAAGTATGTGGTATATGTAAACGGTTTTTTAATGAGAATGATGTGAAAGTAAAGGATCATTGCTACATAACAGGGCAAAAAAGATTTGGTGCTGCACATTCCATATGTAATTTAAATTATAAAATACCCTATTTTATCTTCATCGTATTTCATAATTTAATGGTGGTTACGACTGTCACATGTTCATCAAAGAATTGTGTCGTCATGGGGATAATATTGAGGTACTAGCGCAAAACGAAGAAAAGTACATATCATTGACAAAAAGCATTTATGTACGTGATTATGTTGATAAAACCGATGGTGTGACAAACAGAAAAAACTTAAAATTAAGATTTATTGATAATTTTAAATTTTTGTCGACATCATTGGAAAATTTGGGTGCTGGTTTAGAGATTGATCAGTTTAAAGAGACACAAAAACATTTCCCCCGTGTCGAACAGTTTAATTTAATGCGGAAGAAAAGTATTTTTCCATACAGTTTTATGGATTGTATGGAAAAAATTAATTATCCCTCGCTTCCAACGAAAAATCATTTTTACGGTAACTTAAAAGAAGAGCATATTAGAGATTATGAGAGAGCGATAGACGTGTGGAGAGTGTTTAAATGTAGGAATTTGGGGAATATTCAGATTTGTATTTGAAGTCCGATGTTCTCTTATTGTGTGATGCTTTCGAGCAATTTCGAAAAACTTGTTTAAATACTTATAAACTAGATCCGGTCCAGTACTACAGTCTTCAAAGTTTGTCTTTTGATTGTATGTTAGGTAGAGTTAAAGATGTTGACAGACATTGATATGGTCAACTTTTTCGAAAAGGGTATTCGTGGTGAAATAAGTCAGTGTTCGGAAAGGAAGTATATTACCAATAATACATTTTTGCCAAACTATGACCCTACTAAGCCATCTTCCTTTATCACTTATTTAGAAGCAACTAATTTGTACGGACAGTAGTATGTCACAACCATTACGTGGCTATCCCAACGTGAAGTCACATATTCAAATGTTATGGACGTTTAAGACGATAGCGCACAAGGTTATGTTTTGGAAGTGGATGTGTATTATCCCGAAGAGTTACATGATGCACATGCAGACCTTCCTTTTTTAGTCGAAAATATTAAACCACCAACGGGAGCGGCAAAAATACCAAAGTTAATTCCAAATCTCAACCATAAAAATACATTGTGCATTATAGAACTTTAAAACAAGCTATTCAGAAGGGTTTAATAGTAATCCAAATACATAGAATCTTAAAATTTAATCACTTAAAACTTATATTGATTTTAACACAGAGTTGTGAAATAAAGCCAAAAATAAATTTGAAAAAGATCTTTTTAAATTATATAATAATGCGGTTTTTGGGAAAACCATGCAAAATGTAGAAAATTGAAAATATATCAAATTAGTTACTCAGTGGGAGAATTCAATGGGGAAAATCGGTGCTAGAGCATTAATTGCTCGCCCTAATTTTAAAAGTTGTTCAGTATTTACTGAAAACTTTGTAGCTATTCATATGGGTAAAGTTAAAATAATTTATAACAGACCAATATATATAGGATTTTCTATATTGGACATGTCAAAAACGGTAATATATGATTTCCTTTACAATTTTATTAAGAAAAAATTTGGTAGTGATGCTTTTTCACTGTACACTGACACAGATTCCTTAATATTAAAAATATTTACCGATAACTTTTACAAAATAATTACAGAAAACCCAGAAAATTTTGACACATTCAAATATTGTGAAGGAAACATTTTTCATATTGGGGAGAATGAAAGATGAGTTTTCCGGTGATCCGATAGTAAGCTTTTATGGGACCGGGGCTAAAGCCTATTAGTCGGCTCACTTAATATTGAATTATAGAAGGCTATGTTTATACTGAAATAGTAAATAAAGTGGCATTATCTATGAACGATGATTAATTTAATGTATCTGCATTAGGTACCATTCGATTCACTGCTCGAAAACCGAAAAGTGGTTCGAGTAGCATCCAGCTCAAAAGCGTCAGTGCCAAGATTTTCGTCCGCAACTATACCCTCATCAGACATGTTGATGGTAATTGTTACAGGCGAAATATGAAGATATCGGCCATGTACTAAGAGTATTCATACAGTAGGATGGTTAGTAATTAGGATGGGGTGGATAACAAGAATGAATGCGCGTTAATTTGTGAGAAAAATAGTATGCGCATGACAAAATTCATAAGATTCAAGGAGTATATATGTATATATAACGGCAGACGTTTAAAATTTCTGTTATATTTAAACAATGAACGAAAGGAATATGTCTTCTAACTCTTCCTCATTTAGTATGGAGACAGTTCGAGTAAATAACCGACCAGATTCGCCTGTTTCATCTAATTCCGACGAGGAATCCTTTGAAATGGGTTAAAGATGGCCAGAAAATGAACCTTCGTCGGACGAAGAGAATGAGGAAGAGCGGTCTGCGGAACTACATCTGCCCGACTCGTCAAGTTGGTGGAGTCCTTCATCACCACGTGGAGAGTTTGACGGGCCAGCAGAAAATAGTTGGTGGATAGTTCCGGATGTTCCGGAAGATACTCCAGAAGGAAATGCAGACTCTACTTCATAATTGTATATACACCCACCTCCCGTGCTCCATGCGAAAATCCGTCCTTTTCAGGACAACTGGATGCTTTGATCATAGTTAGAAAATAGTAGTTATCACTTTAATAGAAAATGTATTCAACGTAGTCTGAACTGCATTAAGCCTTAAGGTTTATTACAATAACAACATACAATCATTACTTTACACAAGCAAATAATGATAATCTCTACAATTTATATAATATTTTGTGAGAGACAACTTTTTCAAAACTTATATTTAAAATTAAATGAAATAAATATTTTTTTTATAATTGAATTTTAATAAAATATTTTTTAAATCTTGAATGATATCTTTTAAAGAGCTTCCTGTTGAAATTATTTTATAGTGAATTAAGTTATAAAATAATTCCTTAACGGGGCTGGCAGGCGTGAACTGAGCTCTTTGTCCCATCCCATTCGCTTTTTTAAGGGAAAAAGGAAATTTGAAACCATAAACCCACATTGTTTAAAAAAAAATATTCTTCAAATTACATACCATTCAAATGATATGCTAACAATAAGTGATACATACCTATATTACCACGAATAACTTCAATATTCACTTTAAAGAGTGGAAAATCTATAATGCCATCAAGGAACTGATCGCAATAAATCATAAACTGATGACAAATATTGAGTACTGCCTGAAGCAATTCTGTAATTGGGTCAAATGGATCACTTGAGCTAGCAAGTTTCTCCCTACATACATCGTGGTTTGCTTGAAATTTTTCTCTAATGATGCATACGTCACACATCTTATATGTCTTAAACGGCTATTGAGAATGAAATGGTTGGCCAAGGTGTGTGTAGATTTTATAGACAATTCATTAGCTGTTCGTATGACATGGGAGTATCGTGTTTCGAGTAGAAGGGGGTGTTTGTAGTAGACGGGGTGTATAGAGTGGTAAGGATCTATAAAACAACTCCAGCTCGCTGTGTTAAAGCAGTTCTTTCCTAACAATGATGTGAGTATTTAACTGTTTAAGTAAAAAAAAATTAAAAATTTCTTTACCATCTCTTGAAGTAATGCATTCGACGCAAGACCTCGAGAATATTTTAACCAACGCAAACTTCAGTATCGACGACGACTACAAGGCGGATGATGGCTTAGAAGATATACTTAATTATCACTTTCCACCTGTGCCATCAACTTCAATAGCAGCAGAAAAATCTCAAAAAATTGTCATTATTCACGATATAAAGATCCCTGCTCGACGTAGGAAGCGGGATTCGAACCTGAAACAAATGTTGTTGGCTGTTGAGAAGAAGAGTAGAAGAGACTCGTCGTCAGAAGTGGGGAAGAAGAATGAAGAGGGGCCGTCATCATCATCATCCTTACCGCCACGTATAGATTTAACTGAAGTGACTCAATCAAAGGCAACCATATTTAAACGATTTTACAGAAGGAAACCAGAGGAATCTCATGCATGCATAAAACTTTACCATTTACGATAAATGGCCTGAAAACCGCTGTTGGTTTCCTTGAAGTCATCTTGGAAGAGTGTAGCGAATAGTGACGCTCCGAATAAGGTGATGATTTATTTATATAATATTCTAACAATGGAGTACTGACTACGTATGGTTTGTACTAAAAATAGATAAATCAACTTAAGTCAACTAGGGTTAAACTCACTAATGCAATGAAAGACATTATTAAAAAATTCGTCACGTTGCAGTATTCGGGGCTACATTTCCTATCTTTGTTATTTAAAGGGATACCGCAAAAAGTGCAAGAATATAAAGTTTTTTGTTTTTTCTCCTTTATCGGGTACCGCATTCACTTAGGTCATTTTCACATTTTTTAATTTTTCAATTCCATATTTGAAGATACGACAAAAAATGCAAGAGCAAAAAAGTGTTAGTTTTTCTTCTGTGTGTGTAAATTTCCTCTAACTTTTATATTTAACTCGAAGCTCTAACTCTTATCCCTGAGCCGTAATTAAGATCTAAAAGTAAAATGTTCAGAAAAGAACTTTAGTCTAAAAAAACATTTTACCTCTTTTGCATGCCTATCGCAATCGTCTCCGATAAGCCGTTCTCGAGATATAGCCATTTCAATTACCATTGAAAGAGCTAAAAAAGGCCGATTTAGACGAGTAGCGCTTTTAGCTGCTCATAACTTCGAATCTTAAGTTTTAGGTGATACCTTCTGTGGAGACATTTTTAGAACCCGATTTTATTTTAAATTTTGTTTTCTAACTCTTACAATTTTCGAGATTATAACCGTCAAATATTGAAAATCAAACGTGCAAAAACCTAAATTTTTGAAAAGATACGGCAAAAAGTGCAAGAATAAATTTCTTTTTATTTTTTTCTTATTGGGGATCTCTAACAGGAAATTTTGATTTCCTTATATTTTTATTTCCAAGTACACGTGAATTATTGCTAACTTCTACTGTGGTTTAGATAATGTAAATTTCCTACTTTATCTTACTGCTATAATTCAAATATAACTAAAATAAAACGCAAAATAATTCGTACAATAAGCTTTATTATTTAATTTGTTTCAAAAATATTTACACTACCTTTAACATATGCGATAAATATAAATTATAATTTTAAATAACTTTATGCGACTAAACAAGCTTGTTTGATGCGGCACTATATAGCATATCATAATTGAAAATAGAATCATGGATTATTAATGCTAAAACTTTAGTGGCTCTAGGAAACCGGGTGTTTCAAATTCGACGTCAATTCACGTCCACGGTTGAAAATTTTACAGCTTCGGCCTAATGTGAACAGTCAATGACAAACAACGGATTTTTGAAGTATTCACCTAAATCCATCATTGGGTCGTTAAATTCTCGACCGTATTAACTGCTTTGGAAGTTTTCATGTGGGAATACTGTTGAATTAAGACAAACTCTTATGTCACTTAGATTTGCAATTGTAAATTCAGTTGCATTTTCTTTATAGCTATCCATTATTCTGAAATCCGAATTTTCCAACAACTCCAGTTTGTCAGTTGTAATAACTTCTCCAATATAACAGTTATTAAAAGTACAGGCAATTATTATAATCAATTCCTGTTTAATATTAAAAATACCCTTGGTATAATTTTCGGCAAAACCCATTAGATTTTTTAGGGGTAATTTACCAGAAAATACATTACTATTGGAATCCACAATGTGTTGGTTTTCATCACTTAGACCCCAACCACACGTCAGAAGGGGTTTCAGCTGTGTACTACCAAAGGAAACCACTGTTTTAAGGGTCGTAGTTACACCCGGTTTTCTGACAACTACAACTTTCTCACCACCTATCTCATATCGAATTTCATCGAATAGAAAAGCTAATGAATTGTTAGATAGATAGCACTTTTTGGTGGCGTCTTTTGGGTTAAATGTTCCTTCGATATAGATGAAATTTTCCGATATATCCAAAATGATGTCTTGAAAGTGAACTGGAATACGAAATTCATCAGAATTTTGGAATTTAGGCGATCCGTAGGGTTTATATGTGTGTTCTTGCAGACTTATGACGGAGTTATCGAAAAAAGGTTTAGTAAAAATCTCAATTTTTACACTAATTGCCGTCATTTTCGCTGACTTGGTACTTTCAAACCAATGGACTTAAGAAATCTAACGTCTGGAGCGTGAATGAACTCCACTTTAGCATTTTGTTTCTTTTGATTAAGCTTTGCCATTGTTTGGCATATTGAAAAAAACATGTATGGTTGACGATTGTAACGAAAACCCATTCTTATATCAGCTTTTTTGGCTCCAGTTTTATAATAATTTTCTCGTAGTGAAAATCGGATCACCGATATCGTCCAAGATACGTAGAGTGATGTTGTATATGAACTGGCTTTAACGGCAAATAAATAAGGTTTGCAGGTTCTTTCGTTATCTTTTAACAAGGTTCAACATCGAATTCGAATAAAATATGACATTCTTGTGAGTTAACGTATGCTCCAGAGATAATATTACAATCAACACGTATTATACGTACTTTCATAATATCTACTTGAAAACTTGATTCATGTTTCTTGTTGATTGTTAAAAATATTCGATCAAATCTCGACATCATACCAATAGGGTTTTCGCCTGTAAAATCTATAACGTATTTTGTTTTTATTTCACATTTTAGTGTGTTGCTATTGGGTGTTAGTGAAAATATTTTATCATCATTATCTTTTGGGGATTCTTGTAAAGTAATTTTCATTACTTTTTCAATCTCGTACACTTCATATACGTCTGGTGGAATCTTTCATTTTACAGATGGTGAAGATTGAACAGTTGTTTTTTTGTATGAAAATGAATTGTTGCTTTCATCGATATTGAAAATAGAATTATACGTGTAAAATCCAACAAAAGCTAGCCCATATTTATTTACTGTACTCAGCTCCAATGGTGGATAAAAGTCTGTACTTAACACGCTTGAGCGTCCTGTTAGAGTGAATGTGTACGACATGACTGATAAAATAATCAATTGTTTTTGTCTTTTATTGTTGTCGACAACAGTTTAGAGTGCTAAAGGTCTTCCGTCGTTTCCTTCTTCCGAATTTTTAAACCATTTTTTTTCTGTAATTTTTACAGTAGAAGCAAAACAGTCTCCTAGGTACTGGTCCATCGCTTTCGACTCGATCTAAATTATTGATATTACGATGGTCCGTACGATACTAATACTTCAATACTTCGATGTCGCATTTTATATGTTCTGGCAATTTATCCCACACAAGTGCGATTTCATTTTGGCAACAAGCAATCATTATCTCTTTGGGCATGCTTTCTATTTCATTAGAAGTCATGTTTAATAAACTACCGGAACAAAGATAGGCTTTCAACGATGACACCATCTTTTTATAGCTATCTCAATCAATTTGGGGGGTTAACGACATATTGTTTTTTACGACTGAGAGAGAAACTTTAAGCATAAATGTCCGCACAAAACTGTTCCAAATTTCCGCTGCCATTTGTATGTATAGTAAATTTCCTTTGCTGCTTCCCGACCCATTCGCAGATACCGAACCAATTCAGTTGGCGGTGGTAAATCACCGAAGCTGTCGTAATATGTAAGTTCTGAACAATTCTTTCGATACGCCACCCAGTGCGTTCCAAATCCTCTTATACTGTCCAAATTAATAATAGCAGATTCATAGCGTCTAGGACCACGTCGGGGAAGTGAATCTCTCATATATACCCCTTTAAAATATGGCACTTGCAAGTGTAATGCATACCTTTCTAGATCAATATTCGATAGTGACCTCGAGGAAGGCATTTTATTAGTTTTTTGGGTGGTTTATAAAAATTCCTAAATCTGTTCTATATGGTTTTAAATACATTTCAGCTTTTTTCGAGTTAAGTCGTAACTCACCACCTGTTTTTTGGGTTGTTGCATTTTTAGCTGTTTTTACTGCGCGTACTACTCCAGCTATACCGCCCGCTAAGGACCCTGATGCCTATAGTCTACTAGGATAAATAATGGTACTAAGGGTAATAACCCACGGACTTTAGGAACAGGTATAATTCTAGGTGTGCGTATCTTCGGTTTACTACCGGGCTTTTAATAATTTCCGTGCCGCAGACACAGCTACTCTAGATGCATCAAATATGTCTTTTCTGCAAATTTCCTGTCACCAGCTTTAGCCAGTTCACCTCGAATGGGTTGTCGCAACGCCGATCCAAAAGCAACTTGGATATTTTTTTATGTTTATGTATACGATTCCCTTTGACAGATCTATTACCGCGACGTCGTTTTCTTTTGGAACACTTTTTCATTTTAGGTGTCTGCATTGCAACACCCATACCAAAACGTTGTTTCGCCTTCATAATATTTTTTACCAAAGAAGCAGAAGTTTTTTCATTTGCACCGCGTCCTTTGATGACTTTCCCAAGCACGTTCTTCAAGTTCGTGATCGGCCTGATGACGTGAACTTAAGTTATTTTGGTTTTCTGAATACGGTATATCGTGTTTCTTACAAGCTTCATCTAATGGGCTGATTCCTAAATCACCTCTCGCTAACCGCTTTGCAAGTTTAGTGCCGGGCCCACAATATTGGTATCCGGAAAAACATAACTCAAACGGAAGTTTATTAATTAATGAATTCACTATGCGACATCTGTCTTAACTGAATATCGTGAGCGTCCACTTCGTTTGACGGACAGCATTTGAATGAATAGTAAAGCCGAGTGTCCAGCTACTCATGCACAAGATAAATATGAATTGGAAAAATTTTATAAGCCAATTACTAAGCCTTTGACTTCTATATCGAAAGTAGTGACACAAAAATCTCTAAGCAAGTACAAACACAATCTAAAAGTGTCAACACATCCGAAGAATCATTAAATGTGACAAGCATACGCATTAGAGAGGAGTTTCCGTTGGAAACATCAACGCCAGTTGAAAGACGATACAAATATATTGCTGAAGCATCGTTGAGTACCTCAAAGAATGAGACGTTTGATGTAATCTATATGAATGAATGAATGAATGAAATGAATGAAGCCTTCTCCCTCTAGCAAATTTACTATGTCAACTAATACCCTAAAAGATCGCTCATCTCCAGATTTTATAATTCATGCACATCTGGACGGATTAAGGACAAAACCATCACTATTTGATCCAGGTAAAAAATAAAAAATATATGGGTAATTTAAAAATATGTTTCCCCCCTGGTAAAGTGGCACTATGGCACCAAGCTAAGAATATTGCAACATTTGAGGGGAATCTGGGGCTTTACGACTTGATATTCTTAAAAAATCCGCCAGTATTAGAACATATAGAAAATGTAACTCCAGAACTGTTAGAAACCTATAAAAGGATGTTACACTTGACAAATGCACATACAAGGGCTATGGCGAAAAGCGGGGATTACAGGAAACCAGGTGGAAAAAATATTTACAGATTATAAAACCGTTAATTGCGGGGAATCCATTGGGAAGTGGGACTGAAAAAAAAACGCATCGCATACCCAAGTTGTATTACCATTAAAAAAGCGTGTTTTATTGAAAAATATTGACTACGTCTATTGGAATAAACCGAAGGAGTTAGTGGAACGGTTACGATTGCTATGGAGTTCAAAAATGGCTGGTCATACTGAACACGGTAATGAAATAATGTCAATTATTGAAGAACTTCGTGAAGAAGGTATAATTCATTAAGATAAGTATCCACCTAAATTGATCAGTATCTCAAGAGACGTGAGTTGGAACGATGAATCATAGCACTGAAAAAATAAAAATTGTAAATGAACTCCATAGGTCTGCGAGAAAAATTTTTTTCCAAAAGACACACTATCATTAAATGGTATGAAGACTTGTGTCAAATAGATTTGGCTGAAATGCAACAATATGCAAATGAAAACGATGGATATCGTTATATCCTAGTGTGCAGAAATTGCTACTCTAAATATGTCTATACTAGGGCAATTAGAATCAAGACCAGGGTAAAGAATTTTTTAATATCGCATTCCAAAATCTTGTTAAGGAATACAATAATAATTATTATTCGACGTACAGAACCAAAAAAGCGGCGATAGTTCAACGAGTCATACGCATGCTCAAAAATTATCTGTATAAGGAGTTTTTTTTTGGGTGTTGTGGTTTGAATAAGCAAATATAAAAGTAATAAATTGATAAAGGCTATACACCCTAATAATGTACGGAAAAGTTTAAAATCGCAAAAGTTAACATTACCAATCCTCCAACATACCTCTTGGAATCAACAGAAGATCAACCTATAAAAGGTTGTTTTTATGAAGCTGAACTGCAAAAAACAAATAGGCCGAATGTTTATTTAGTGAAAAAAGTATGTCGCCGCAAGAAGAATAATGTTAATCAATTATTTGTAAAATGGTTAGGATTTTCAGATCAATTTAAATCATGGATTGATGACTCAGATATTGTTTAAATGATTTTATTGTTTAATACTTTCTAGCTTGTCAAAATATGTATATTGCTTAAGATTACGATTAAAATAAATAAATAATATACTTCAAACTTATTTTATATAAATACTTATACAATTGAATTAGGCTTATTGAGTAATAAACATTATCTTCTTCAATGTCATCAGGAGAGGTTCTTCATTCATGACCACGAATACCAAAACTATTAAGTGTAAGCATGGAATTTATGAGCGCTTTTGTCTACATGCCAACCCAGTTTGGCCGATTCTGTTTCGAAATACGCTAGAACATATTTATTTAATAGTTCTGCCATTGATTTACGTAGTGCGTGTACTTCTTTAATAATATACTCCTTCGTATCATTACTTTTCGTTGGTAAAGCAACATAGGTTAAAGTCTTTCCCTGAATATCATACGATCCATCAGGCGCAAGCTTAAAACCAAACCCGGGTAGACCACGTAGTAATCCGATTCTGGCATTATTTCTCTCGACCAAATTTATAAATCGTGTTGTTAACACTAGTATTTTAAACTTATCCTAAACTATTGTCTAATGATTTCCTACTTATATATTTAAAAAAAAACAAGGTGACAAGTAAATATTTATTTGTAAACAAGTTACTATAAAAATTTGCTAATCTACATCCATTTTATCGACCGTTTCAACATCACGCTGCTTGTCGTTGGTACTGCTTTCAGGAACCATATGTTCTTTTAAGTCACTCTGGTCACCATTGTTACTGCTTTGAGGAACCATAACATGCTCTTGTAGATTTTCCACATGTTGCTTGTGCTGAGCTAATGCGTGAACACCCAAATCTTCGCATAATTGAAATTTCTTGGAATATGTGGAATGTTAATTAAAAAGCCTTTAGACCCTCCTTAAGCATTTCTGAATAAAAGGTTTTCAGGTAATGCATCCATATACAAATCTTTTCACAACTATGTGCTCCTACAGATAAATTTGTTGAATCCTTCAAATATTTAACAAATTCTTCTCGGTCACCAGCTTCAAACTGACTTAAAAGTGAAAGAATATCTTCAGACATTATTCTTAGCTGTACAGCCAAATGTCGGATGTGTGAAAAATGGTTGTCGTAGCTGAAGATGCTCACTTGGGAATCATATAATATGTAATATCACCCATATCTAATAAGAAATAAATTTGCGAGTATTCTGTTACGGACTTTATATCTTACAAACTCCTTTATTAAATTTTTTTTATTCAATATATTATATTACACTCCAAAATTTAATAATGACCTGGTATTACCGCACCTGCGAGCTTCGACCTAAATAAGTCAAAGTGTCCAATGACAGGGTTTCGACAACGCGTTTTGGTAAATATGATTGAAAACTTTGATTATGTGTTTTATCATACAATGTTACTAGAATTGTTTCCCCAAAACGTGTTGTTAACTTAATTTTTTTAATAATATATATATTTTTCCCACCGTCATTGATGTTATCATTTTGCGCTCAACCTCTTCGTTAAGCGTTTTATTAATTTTAACAATTGTTTGTTTTGAAATACTCATTATTAATATAATAAGAGTTTTGAAACTCAAAAAACGAATATAGTATACCTAAAAGCACTTTCAGAATACATTACACAATATTTCTATTTATGAGCGAGATCTCACTGCATATAATTCGTGTTTGAATATGTGGTTTCTATACTAACCAAGCTTTTTATATAGGCAACATTCAAGGTCGAACACCCCCTACCCACATAAATAACAAATGCGTCACTTAATACCAAATACCCTCCACCGGTCAACCACGTCTTGAGGTCAAACAACTTGACCTTCAAAGCATTTTAAAAGTCAGTGAGTATAAATCCCCCACCGAAACTCAAAGCCAGCGGGGCAATAACATCTCAATGTCAAACAATTTGACCTTCAAAACATTTCAAGGGTATAAAAGCCCAAGGTCAAGTCGTCGACCTTCAAAACATTCTCAAGGTCATTTCAATGTCAAACAATTTGACCTTCAAACTCACAGTATAAAGTTTGCAATTTTCGATAAGAGTGAAAATATTTGTTTTATTTAGAATTATATTTAATACCTTAGATTCGCAACTCATTGTCGCGTCTATTGGATTTGAACAAAGATATATCCAAGAATTAGCTGTTATTAGTTTATGCCATATTTCAGAATTTGTATATAAGACACGTGTGTCACAATTTTCAGGAATTGTTGCTATTGCTGATAGCAATTCGGTCTCGCAAATTGGTCGGCTATTTGTGAAGTATAACGATTCATCACACATTATACTAGTTTTATCCAATTTTTTACAATTTTCTAAAAAGGTTAACGACGTATATACATTCCGATTTTCAGATGGTACTAAATATTTAATAGTAGGTAAAATAAATAAATACGGGATTAATTTCGGCCAATATATAGATAATGCTATTAAATTGTATAATGATTTTGATCAACGAGTGGTAGTTTAAAAACAAAAATTGTTCGTTTCTCAGAGAAGTAATATTTAGTATAAGTAATATAAAGTGACTATTCTGAATATTCAAGGATAAGGGGTAAGTTGTGGAGTTGGCAGGTGAGGTAAGGTTTTTATTAATTCATTAATTGTTGTGGTGTTATAACAAAGGGTGAACAAAATTAGATTTGGCAAATAAAATGGTATTAATTATAGTTGAAATTTCATTTTGTAATTCGGTTACTAGTAGAGTCATAACAGCGAAATGTTCTTCGATAGATTGTTTCATTCTAAATTTAAAATTTTATTATTTATAAATTTAGATAATTTTTTGAAATTTTCATTAACTATTAGGCTATTCCGATCTAAGGTTTTTATGATATTATTCAAATTTGTAATAGTACTTCTTACAACCTAAATTTGTTGCGAAAGTAACTTTGCCACATGTTTTTCATTGGTTTCGATATTATTTAGCATTTCATTATAATGGTTACCGTCATTTTTATCTGCCAAAAGCGGTTTTAAATGCTGCACCTATTAAACTAAACCACGATCGATTTTGTTTTTGATGTCCCATGAGGTCTCTTAAGGCTTGTTCCGTTTGAAAGATTTGCGGAATATTTATTTGCAAAATTTTTAAAAGGTAATACATAAAAATAAAGTTTTATAAGCAGTGTCATTTTGACAAAATGTAAGAGTTTGTTGATAAGACGATTCAATAAACCTTAGTTTATCATTAAAGCGTTTTACATCTAGTTAACTTAGTAAGTTCCAAAGTTTTTCAATTAGTTTGACTTCTTTAATTTGTTCATAGTATATTCCAGACGGTTTATTTATAGGGTTGTCGATGAATTGTCCGGAGCAAATGTAGACGAATCAAGAGGTTAGCCATCTGAAACAAATGCTCGTTTCAATTTATTTATATGTACTTTTTTGTACATTTTATTTTTTATTAGAATGGTACTTACAGGTGAGTTTATTAGTAATATTTTAAAAGGGCCTTTATAATGGGGTGTTAATTTCCTTGATTTACCTGATTTGGTTTTTCATTTAATAGGAATACGAGATCGCCTACCTGCAATTCGTGGTCGTTTACTTTCCTATCGTAATATTTCTTATTTACTACTTTATTTTCGATAGCGTGATTTTTTGCAAGTTCGTGCGACTTTTGCATTCTTAATTTTAATAAATCTAGGTAATCGTCGTAGGTATATTTAAACTCAGATTCTTTAGTTAACACGTTAGGGATATTAGGTTTACAACCGAATAATAATTCGTGCGGTGAGAATTTTGTCGATGTGTGAGGAGTTGAGATGTATGAGAACATTGCTTGGTCTAACCAATTGTCCCAATTAGTTTGGTCGTTATTTACATAATGTTCTAGATATTATAGTCAGATAATGTAGCGTGACTCCTTTCGAGCGCCCCATTGCTTTGCGGGCAATAAGTAGTGCAGTTAATTTGCTTAATTTTAAAATATTTGGCAACTCGTCCTAGTTATTTAGAAGTAAAATCTTTGCCTTGGTTCGTAACCACGCATTTATTATGCATAGGAATCCAGAATTTACAAATAAAATTTTGGGTAAAATTATCTGCGATAGTCTGTGCTTGCTGATTGAGCAAAGCATATGTTTGTGAAAATTTAGTAAGGTCGTCTTTGAGGGTTACTATAAACCTATTTCCGTTTTCCTTTAAGGGTAAAGGTCCAACTATATCAAGAAATACTTTCTCCAGAGGATTAGAACTCGTGGTGGTAATTTCCATAAGTTTTATAATTTTTTGTCTAACTAATTTATTCCTTTGGCATGATTCACATGATTGGATTCTTTCTTCATATTAGGCCATCGATGCGTTTGTTTTATGCGATTATAGGTGCGATAAAACCCAGAGTGACCAGAGATATAAAAGCGTAAAATATGGAAACGTTATTTTCTTGTGATTTTGGATTCATTCTTGTTAATTTTTCGTTATGATCAAATTTTGTGTGTATTTCTTCTTGGAAAGGTTAAGTTAGATTCAAGTCGCAAGAATAAAATAGATATGTTATCTTTACAAGTAGAAATTTGAGAACTTATCTCTTCTATTTGGTTGTTCATTATTACTGAGTTTGAAAGGCTTCCATTAATTTTTTTGTGTGTGTTGGTTGATTTTATGTGTGCGAGGTTAGTTTGTGAATATTCCTTGGGTAACGGAAAATGGAGTATAGTGTCATTATTATTATTTTCTAGTATACGTGTACTTGGAGAATTGTTTACAGGGGGTCTACTTAAACATTCGGCATTAGGATTAATTTTGTCTGGTTTATATTCAACTTTATAATCATATTCCTCGAGAAATAAACGCCATCGTACAAGGCGAGACCCAAGGTCTTTAACGTTAAATAACCATGTAAGGGGTTTATGGGCAGTTAAAATAATAAATTGACGTCCATACAAATAAGGTCTAAAATGTTTAACACTCCACACAATACTGAATAGTTCACGTTCAGTGGTACTACCATTTGACTCTGGGTGGTTTTGTGTACAGCTAGCGTAAGCGATTGAATTATCATCAGGGCGCTTCCCTTGGGACAAAACGGAACTATAGCATAATTGCTAGCGTCTGTTGTTAAGAAAAATCGTGCAAGAAATCAGGTTATTGAAGTAAGGGTACATAACATAAGATTCAATTCTTTAAAAGCTTGTTGATCACTAGACTAAATGAAATTAGCATCCTTTTTTAAGAGTCGTATTAAAGGTTGGGTAATCTTACTGAAGTTTTCGATAAACCGTCGATAATAACCGGCAAGTCCGGGAAACGACTTGATATCTTTAGAAGTCTTTGGTACCGGAAACTCTAAAACGATTTAATTTTGCTCGGGTCAGGTTTTACTGCTTTATCTATAATTAAATGACCAAGATACATTTCTTCTTTCCTTAAGAATTCGCACTTAATGAGTTGAGAGAGAGAGAGAATTTTGTTTTAAGGTGCATCGACATCTAAGGTGATTAGCACCGTTCTTGTAATGATTATATTTTATTGTATATTCCTGTATCTTTCAAGAGGTTAATAAAAATGTCTATTTAATCACCTTTAGAGAAAATTGATTTAAAATTATAAGAAAATTGATTTAAAATTATTAGATAATTTATACTTTAACCTGGCGTGGTTGAATATAGTGCAAGATGTTATAAGATGTTTTACTGTTAAAGTTGTATTACAAAAGAGACAACGAGGAGGATCCGTAGAGTTTAGAAGGTATTCATGTGTTAAACAAGTGTGTCCTATTTCAATCTGTTTAGTAACGATTGTTTTTTTCTTTTACAATTAATAACATTAGAAACCAAACCAGGTTTAATATCGTGTAGCTTATTATTGCCCTCATTAATGCCCATTTTTAATAGCTTCTTTAGCAAGTATATCAGCAGATTCTTTACCCTTGATACCTACATGGCTGGGAACCCATAGAAAGATAATATGTATGTCATTGCGTGAGATTTCAATTATATACTTGACATTTTATGAAGGCTGTATTTCCTTTGTTCAGTATTAGAGTAAAAGGCTGCTCCTGTACCTTCCTTGGTCTTAGATCATCTGTGTAAATTTGAGTGTATTCCTGTTTATTTTCCAGAAATTCCTGAAATTTTTTAGTTATTATTTTATGACACATGTTTGATTTATCTAACTGAGAAAAAGATAGATCGATTGTTATTGAAGGGGCAATCCAGCGTAGAAATTTTCTAGGATAATGGGGGTGTTAAAGTTTAAAGTTTATTTCGCTTGAATACTTTAGAAATCGTATGTTAACTTGAGGTGAAAAGTTAGCGTTATCATAATGTTATACAAAAATCTTAGGGTTAAAAAAATTGGAGTGAGTTGGTATGAATGGTTTGAGCCATAGATTAGTAGCATATTTTAGTAAAAGAGACATCCTTCCCTGATGTAATGTTGATGTTTCTGATAGACAGAGAAGGCTTTGAATGGGACTTGTACGAAATGCTCCTAGAGCTAACCTTAACCCAGTGTTCTGAATCGTATCGATCTTTTTGATATATGTTTTACGAGAGGACGCGTAAACGATACTACCGTAATCTAGTTTAGATCTTATAACGGAATAGTAAATTTTTAATAGAGTGAGACTATCAGATCCCCATGCTGTATTAGCAAGATGTTTTATGAAGCCTAGATCTTTTGAGCATCTCCCATGAATAAGTTGTAGGTGTTGTATCCAATTTAATTTTTCGTCAAAGATCATTCCTAAGAATTTACAGCTGGTTAAGTGTGGTATAACGCTATTATTAAGAGTTATTTCATTTAATCTAAAACATCTCCTCTTCCGACTGTAACGAAATTAGGCAATTTTGGATAATACTTGGAAGAGTAATATATAACAATAGCGTCTGCATAGAGGCGGTATTTTATGTGAGGGGGTATGTATTTTTGTATGCCATTTATAGCTATTAGGAAAAGTGTAGGGCTAAGGACAGATCCTTGAGGTATACCATTATCAAACACCATATTATTAGAAAAGTCTGAGCCAACTCTAACTTTAAATGATCTATTAGACAAAAAAATGTTTGACAAATATTGGGAGATGACCTCTAAATCCCCATTGGTACGTTGTTCTAATGATATTATATCTCCATGCCAACTAAATGATCAAGAGTTGATCTGTCTTTTCTGAAACCAAACTGATTATTATTTAGAAGAATGTTTTTCTCTAGATACCATGACAACCTAAGGTTAACCATTCTTTCGAGGATCTTTCCTAAATGGTAAGTAAGTAAGGGAAATAACTGTTTAGCGAGATACTAGATTTATTAGGTTTTTTAATTGGGATCAGTATAGATTACCTTCATGCGTCAGGAAATAATCCGTATTCCCAAATAAAATTGTAAATGGTAAGAAGCAGTTGTAAGGCTTTATAAGGAAGATTTGTAATCATAGGAGTAAGAATTCCGTCAGGGCCAGGAGCACTCTTCTTAAGTCTGGACAGTTCGTTGGTTGAAAAAGAAAAATTATATGAGTATTCCTCTGAGGATAGAAAGTTTATTTTATTAATCTCTTGAGTTGCTTTGATTTTTTTTAAAGTTATTGCTATAGTTGATATTGTTAGAGATGTCACTGAAGTGTGAACCAAATTCGTTAGCAATTTCCATTGTACCTGAGATCCCCTGGTTTCCCTTTAATATACCTGAGATTGATCTGATAGGTTTACTTTTAATCTATTGATCTTGTTCTATGCATCATGATTGGAGCTGTTAAGATTGATGCTGCTTGTGAAGGATTTCCATGAGTCAGCCTTAGCCTTTTTTATTGTTCTTTGTTGTTCTTGTTTGAATAAAATTAGGTTCTGTGAAGAGAGAAGGGGAGCGTTTAAATTTATTCAGAGCACTTTTCCTATTTTTAATAGCTAGTTTGCATTCAACATTCAATTGTCCACCAGGGAACAAGAGGTTTATTTGGATTGACTTCAGAATAAGGAATGCTTAATTTAGATGCTTCGTGTTGTCCTTGATTGTCTGATCAATGTCTTCCGTATTTAGAAGGGGAACCTTATAGCACTGTTGATATAAAATCCAATTCGCTTTTTAATGTTGAAAATTATTTTATTGGGGTCATTCTCTGACCAAAAGGTAGATTTCAATAAAATAGGTGTATGGTCGCTGCCGAACGTATCGTTCAAAGTTTCCCATTTTATATCTATGGAAATACTTGGCGAGCAGAGCGAAAGATCTATAGAAGACTGCGAGCCTGTAGATGAGCAGGTAAAAGTGTGAGAGTTGTAGTTCATTACGTTTCAATTATGCGTGTCAATAATGATTTCAATTAGAGTGCCTCGACAATCTGTATGTAAAGAACCCCATAAAGTACTATGAACATTAAAATCTCCCATTAGGATAAAAGGGAACGGAAGTTGATTGATAATTGAGTCAAGCTGCACTTGTTGTAAAGGGTATGAAGGGGGAATGTAAACATTACATATGGTTATGAGACCACATAAATATGTTTGTACAGGGCACACTTTAAAGTCAGAGTTGATTTGTATATTTGTATAATGATGGGAATCGTGGACAAGAATGACGACGCCTCCTGTTCTCTTTCGGTAATTTCTCGGTCTTTTCTTATGAAATTGTAATTTTTAAGAGAGGCATTCTTTAAGGTTTTAAAGTTAGTTTCTTGTAACGACAATATAGTTGGTTTGTGTCTGAATATTAACAGTTTCATTTGTTCAAATTCACTGTAAAAACCATTTATATTCCATTGTAAGATGGAGAGGTTTATTATTTGTTTTTAGATTTTTTATTAGATACATCTTTGCTTATCGATGTATCCATTAGGTTGTCCTCGCTTTTTGTGGAATATGGAGGATATTCCACAAACAGCGAGGGTTTATTTGATTTAATGAGTGGAGGTTTAATTTTTGTTCTGTTGAGTGTTATGGGCTTGGTCGGGTCTGGTGAGGTCTGTTTGTTGTCCAGTGTTTTGTTTTGAGTAGGGAGGCGAGTTTTTTCAGGGGTTAGGTCACATTGGGTGCTGATAGAGACCATTTTCTTACTAACTGAGGCTGCATAAAACTGAGTAAAGCTGGGATTTAAGGGTCTATATTGTCTATATTCTTGCTTCGAAATATGGTCGGTTTTATGTAGCTTTGATTCTCTGAATAGCAAGTTCCGGCCTAAAAATAGGGCATCCTTTATACCTTGGGGAGTGCTCTCCATTACAATTATTACATATGGGAGGAGGGGAGCATTCAATACCTGGATGATCTTCTTTTTTTTACTAATGTAAGGACGTACCCGATGCACGCATCGGACAAGTGGCCCTTCAGAAACGTACACTACAGAATGCTAAACATTCCAAATGGTACGCATTCGCAAATAACGTCAAATAAGTAAGTAATGAAGTCAGTAACTCTAAGAAAAAATATGTCAGATCAGCAAACAAAAATTACCAATAAGAAAGATTTTCAATTGAAATAAAATAATACATGAATAATGATAAAACTACACAAATACATAAACAAAAACGAACATCAATATGGCCCAAAAAACATTATAAAACCAATCCGGTTAACTGCCTTTTCAGCTGCAAAGTGCTTAGTCTGAAAATATCATATTCTGAGAAGTGACGATTGTAATTGTGTACTAGTCGGTCAACAAATGCGCTAAACCCATAATTTGTACGGTGGTACCTTTCAACAAACAGCTGTGATTGTCTTGTTCTTCTAATAGATACTAAAAACGGGACTGATCCAAGCAGCACTTCACAGTCAATCCTCCCATTCACCAATTTCTGCAAAAAGACCAGAAGTGCCTTCTTTCTTCTAAATTCAAGGGTTTGAAGGTCGCAAAGAAGAGCTCTAGTATTAGATGACAGACCTTGATATGGGAAATGCACCTTTTCAATTCTGTCGATGTGACACTGGTATGATGGACTCCATATTGTACAGCAATATTCTAGAACACTACGAACCAATGAGTTATAGAGACACCCAATTGCTTTGAAATCAGTTACGTCTTTCGTATGTCGCTTTATAAAACCCAGAAGTCTAAAACCCTTAAGTACAATGTTATCAATATGTAGATTAAAAGTAAGATTTTCATCAAAAATAACACCTACGTCCGTGAAAAAACTAACAACTTCAAGGTTTACATTATCTATGAGGTAGGTGAAGGGTATGATATTAATACATTTGTGAAAACGGAGTACTTTACATTTCGATGTTAAGAGATAGATAATTAGTTCTGCTCCATTTGACGAGCCTTTCCATATCAGCTGCAGAGGATTGGAGTCTGAGGAGACTGGTGAGAAGAATTTTAAGTCGTCTGCATATAAAAGACATTCGGAAAATTCGAAACAGGATATTATATCATTTATAAAGAGCAGAAAGAGAACTGGACCCACATGCGAACCCTGCGGGACACCCGATGTTACAAGAATCTGCCGGGAGACTGAACCGCATATGTTGACTTGCTGGCGACGATTAAATAAATACGATTTGATCCGCTGAAGATATTTTCCACAAAAATCAATTTGCTGTAATTTCCATAACAGAAGCTGATGGCAAACACTGTCTAAAGCCTTAGATATGTCAGTGTAAATAACATCGATCTGCTTGCCAGCCTCAACCGATGTCACTAAGTAGTTTTGAAATATTGCAAGATTGGTAGTTGTTGAACGACCACGATAAAAACCATGTTCTATACTCGTAATATAGTATTTTAAAGACTCAAAAATATGATCGGTGATAATTGCCTCAAAGAGTTTTGGTATATGTGAAAGTAAAGAAATACCTCGTAATTCTTCACATCACTTTTATCATCAGATTTAAAAATGGGCAGAAGGGTAGAAAACTTCCAAAATTCAGGAAAGGAACCCAGATTAATGGATCTCTGAAAAATTATACATAGAGGCTGAGACAATGACTCACAGCATCGTTGCAATAGGATAGTAGGAATTCCATCAGGGCTAGCCTTCTTGGAAGGATCAAGGTCCTTTAATTTATTAAAGATTTCTGCCTCTGTAAAACAATATGTTGATAGTATCTTTCTTAAATAACTTATTGGATCAATTTTACAAAAGTCTAAATTATGGTGGTAAGACTGAAAGTGAGTAGCAAAAGCATTTGCGATGTTATTTGATCCAGTGATTTCTTGCCCGTCAAAATTCATAACACTGGGCAGATTGGAGTCCCTTCTTAAGTTACGTACAAATGGCCAAAGGTATTTAATGTTTTCCGGGATCTTACATATGTCTGTGTGACATATGTAAGATAACACATATCAATTCGAAGTTTAACCTCACGTCTTATGTCAGAATAGGCCAAATAGTCAGCAAGTTTATCGGTCCTTTTATATCTTTCGTATAAGCAATTCTTTTGCCCAATAAGTTTTTTTAAGGGAAGGTCAAACCATTTGGGATATTTACAGTCAGCCACGATCTTCTTGGGGATACAATTATTGATACCCTGAAATAAAACGTCATAGAACTGTTCAACCATTCTGTTAATATCAGGCTCAGACAATAAGAATGACCAGTCAGACTGCTTATAAAAAATATTCAAATTGACGAAATTTGCTTTATGAAACTGGTAAACACTTACTTGATTTTGGTTTTTTATCGGCGAAACATATTTAATTTTATACTTCACTTCAATTGCTGGACGGTAGGGGTCAATCTGTACAAGAGGAAAATTTGAAGATGAAACGAAAACACTAAAGAAGTCATCAGCAAATAGCAGATCTAAAATTCTGCCCATGTGATTGCAAAGAGAATTCATTTGTTGCAATTCAAGAAAACTCGTTGTCACAAAAAGAGTTTCAGAAGCTAGAGACGGTAAACATTTTAGAACAAGTGAATTGTCTTCATAGATCCATTCCAGGTTAAAATCCCCAAGAATTAAAAATGTATGGTTATTGAATCTATTTCTCAGCGACTCACAGGTATTGCAGAAAGACTGATAACATTCCTGGTTAGAATTAGGTAGAAAATATACACATCCTAGTACCAAACTTGCATTGCCTGCCTTCATCAGAACCCAAACAGCGTCGAACTCGATATGAGCAGGAGTAACAATCATAGAAGCCTGAAAAAAAGAAGAAACGGCAATCAATACGCCACCGCCGCGTTGACACCCTAGTTCCTTATAACTTCTATCTGCTCGAAAAACTATATATTTATTTTTAAATATTTCATTGTTAGAAATATCCCCATTAAGCCATGTCTCGGTGAGAAATATTACATCATAGTCGCAAGACATGACGCTAAGAGAAATTTTATTAATTTTGGTGCGTAGACCCCTGACATTTTGGTAAAACATGACAAGACTACCATCCGCTGAAGATCTGTCATTAGCACCAGTTACCATTTCTAATTGTGAGTTGGAACGTTGGGCAGTTGACAAAAATTTTGCAGGCTCTTATTATTGACAGAATCATTAATCATCTCCACACCTGGTAACAATTGAGAGAAAGAGGAAAATAACCTGCGTCTATCAAAAAACAATCGAAAGATATACGAAAAAAGCTCAGATTTTGTTGCATAATCTAAAGCTCCGTTCCGTGAATTGGTTATCAATGGCAAGAAACCTGCATGGGAACCGGTTATCGTTGACTCAATAAATGCATTTTGTTGGGCTATAAAGTCGTTCAACACTGGACAAGTATATCGTAGAGGGGGGCCAATAATGAAAAGATTAGTGTCGTTTGTTTTCTCAATCAAATTGTTGATGGTGTCTTGTTGTATTTTTTTGCCCATAATTGGTTCACATATGCCGGTAAACAACAGAACACAGTAACTTTTAGAAAAACCTCTACACAGAGAAATACATTCCCGCGAGAGTCCTTCGAAGTTTAACCTATCCAACTGTTGACAATTTATATCATATCTGTTGTTAGTGATTTTTTTAATAATTTGAATTGAACTTTTGACCAGGGCATTTCCAATTATCAATATCTGTGGTCGTCTTTTTTGTTTTTCTAATTGTTGTGCTTTTGGAGTTGACTTCCTTTCATCTGGGTTCACGACTGGTAACTTTTGTATATTTACCGCATTTCTTAGCTTACTTAATTCAGATTGGTACCAGTCATTGTCTACCTCCAACGTCTTTAAGCTAGCCAGCATTTCTTTCATGGTTTGATTTAAGTCGCTTAGTTCATTTTCCAATTTCCTTGACCGTACCTGTTCGTTGATAAATTTTTCACTTAAAGTATTTTTTTCTTCTTCAAACTTGGATATCTTTTTATTTAACATTAAGATTGTTTCGCGCGATTCCCTTAATCCACAAAATGCTGGTCTGCCTCTGCAACATCTTCTTGGAAACTCAGCGAATTTTTTCGATGCCGAAGTAGAAAGGATTCCTTTGCATTAAGGGTGGCAATTAATTTTTTTATTTCTTGTTGATGCTTAGCAAGTTGTTCATCCTTCTCACAGATACTCCTTTCATAAATTTGCTCTTGGGAGCTCTCAGAGCTTGATTCAGTGCCCCAAACTTTTCCTCAAACTTCTCGAATTCAGTGAGTTTATTTTCTTTACTTATATGATTTTCTTCACACTTCTTAGAACAGTCAACTCGGTGATTTTCTATTACTTTGAAATAGCTTCTTCTGTTAATGCAGCTGAGAAGAAAGACGTTGCAGCATACGATACAAACTAGACTGGAAAATTCCTTGTTTACACAGCATTTGAAGCGAGCAGTCGACTTTTGCGATGCATTAACATTGCTCTTCTTGCCACTCATGACACCAAATTATTTATAAAATTAGAGAGAAAAAACTCAATAGAACAAACAGTGTATAATTATAATGACAGCTATTTTGAAGAAGCAATGAAATGTGAGACAAAACCAAAGCTAAGCAAAAGAGAAAAAAAAGCAAAAGAAAACAAAAAAAAACAAAAAAAAAAAACATTAAAAACGAGGACACACGCCCTGGGCCCTATCTGGACGACTTAAAAGACACAAACAAAGAAGAGCACTAAAAAAAAGCGAAGAAAGGAAGGAAAACAATAAGGACCAATTATTATTATTGTTCTATAAATTTAAATTTAAATATAATTAAAGTTGTCTTTGCAAATAGACACCAATATTATGCATTGCTAAAACTCTACTAGAACTGAATAATATAAATTACCTTATTTAAAAAAAAATGGAATTTCGCCTGACCCGATAAATAAAAATTTAGGGTCTTCTTATCAGTAAATTAGCATATTTAGTAGCAAGGCAGTGATAAATATTACTTTTTTATAAATGTCCATTCACAGGATAAACTTTAATTAGCCTTCTATTTCTTCAAATAATGAGATTATTTGTGAGTTAATCACTTTGAAAATTATAAGGATACATATAGTTTTTTCCAAGCAACAAACCAATACTAGACACATATATTTTTTCAAAGTTAAAACCACCAAAAACGATGACACATATTTATAAGAAACAAACTACACACATATGATTTCTCATGTTTTTTACTATTGTTTTTTCCGCACAATGGACATATTTGACTATTATTACACCTCTGTGGGGTATGTCCAAACTTCTGGCATTTGAAGCACTGTAAGGGGTTAGGTATATATGGTCTAACTTGTAAGGAGTACCAACCAGCTTAAAGCCGTTCGAGAAGTGTGTGACTAAGGAAGGTAAGTATGAGGCTAGCAGTGGGTATTAATATTCCGTCCTTTTTTGTATTAATTCTCTTTACTTCTTTAACTCCTTGATCGGCGAGGTTATCCAAAATTTCAGCAACTTCACAGTTTAATAAATCACTACATGTTACTACACCTCTCAAAATATTCATTGTTCTGTGTGGTTTTACTTTAACAACACAATCCAACATAAGTTTATTTATTCGAGATATTTTTCTGATTGTATTAAATTTTTAGCTACTATTAACAAATTTCGATCCCTAAGTTTTTTAACGTTTTCAAGTTTTCCAGCTAATCCAGTTAATGATTTGTATATAAGGAAAGGGGAAACATTTGTGAAGTTTCCTTCTTCTCGGCTCATAACAAAACATTTTTCATAATATTTGGACGCTATATATATATATATATATATATATATATATATATATATATATATATGTCCGGAGAGTGTATTCGTGGACGTTTCGTCCCGGTTAAAGGGGGAAAGTCCAGGAGGTTAGTAGTAGCCATAAGGCTGGCAGCGCTACTTCCATTACTACCCAAATCGGGGTGTGGAGAAGCAATATCCGAGGCTCTATGAGTTCCTGACATTGCATATTTGTTGTTGGCTTTTAGACCTACGGCCAGGTAAGTGTAATTTGTGGGAGAGAGCAAGTGTGTGAGTGAGTGTGAAGGTTTAAGAGTGTGAGGTGTGAGTGTAGGTGTGTGAATGTAAGTGTAGGTGTGTGTGTGTGTGCGTGAAGGAAGTGTAAGACTCAGATGATCCCGGGAGCGTTGTACCCTGTAACCTTTGTGTCTGATCTTGTTCGACACGAAAGTCCCGTGAGGGGTTATTGGGTTGAATTTTTAGGTTGAGAGTGGATAACCTCTCAAAGATTTCCCTCAATCGAGTATTATGGCTTTATAAGGTATCGGCATGTATGACGATGCCATCAAGATAAACGAAACTAATATAATTTTGTATACCAGCAAGGACGTTATCCTCGGGAAAGTAGCAGGAGCGTTTTTTAAACCAAAAGGCATACGATTGAATTGGTAGTGACCCAAAGGTGTAGAGAAAGCTAAACAGCAGAAAAAACTTCCTGCATCCGTAGGCGACATTTTAATTTGGTAAAATCCAGACGTAAGATCGATGGTGGAAAAATATTTTGAGTGTCCTAGCTGATCCAGGATGTTTGATATATTAGGAAGAGGATAGGAGTCTCCTATAGTGACGTCATTAAGACAACGGTAGACGATTACGGTCCTCCACCGTTTTTTGTCTGAAGGATCCTATTTTTCGAATACTATCCACACGGGAGAATTCCATGGGGAAGTTGAAGGAACGAATGTCTTCGGTTAACATTTTAGAAATTTGTTTATCGACCTCTTCTTTATATATTTGCGGATATCCATATGACTTTGTGTTAATTGGAGCACAAGGGTTAGTGTGGATTTCGTACATGACCTCATCTGTAGTTGTAAGTATATCATGTTTTTAAATAAAATATATTATTATATGCATGACAAATATTGATAAAACGTTCTTTTTCTTCTATATTTAAATGTTCAGTACGTAATAAATTAGTAATTTTTGATAATCTATCGAAATTAGAGTTACTTGTAGTTTGAATATTATTTGAGATATGCATAACATTTGCCTTATCGGAAGAAATATATTCTTTAAGAAATATAAATATTTATTTTCACTTCCTTGTCAGTAGTATTAAGAATAGACGAGATTGCTTAGTTTGCGTGATCTACCTTAACCAAACTAGGGCAGAGATATACGACTTCTAAAATAGAAATATCTGGACATATGCCTTCACCGATTTCTGGATTCATAATTTTTATTTTGACCATAATTTCGCACCTCGGTTTTAATAATAATTTTTTAAAAATGTTATTATTTTATTACCCAAAGTTTTTATGTTTATAACATTTATAATAGATTTATATTCTCATAACTATCCCTAGAATAAATTTAGTATAAAAAAGTTGTGTTTTATCTAAAAAATACAAATTTTTCGAATATAAAATTATGGCAGCATAATTAATAGATCATTTTGCAATAGAAAAACTAGATAAAGTACAAAAATAGTTGAGCCAAAAGAATATAAAGGTATTTTGACTAAACTATCAAAACTTATATGTATCAACTATTAATACCGGTAACCAAACTTCATAATTTCGTTATCTATGAACCGATTTCAAAAAACTTCTTTTCGGTTGAGAGGTCGTTGTTTCCTTTTCATGAGAATGTCTTAAATAACTTATTTTGTTTTATTGTACGATAAAAAATAAAAAGGAACTAACTGAGCCCATTAATCATAAATTGATATGTCCTCGAAACAAGAACGTAAGAAGGCTTTCTTTTAGATGTTCTGAAGACGTTCGAGTCCAACGTATACAATTATTACTGTGTAGCACACGTAGGCATGCAATACGGGATGTGTAGAAATTGTTAGAAGATTAAATTCAATCAATTAAAAAAAACTGTAACCTCATGTTTTTCTCTTCGATGTGGTTTAGATACGTGTACGTCTATTTCACGCTAGATCGGACAGTCAGATATTGAATACAGGGTGTGCAGAAAACGTTATGAGATTAAATGAAAGTTGAAAAACTGGACCTTCAAATTTTTGAGATACATGTACGTCTGTTGACCTCACTAGACTGGATACTCTCTGCCATGGTATTCACAATATGTGGGGAAATACAGGTTTTCAAAAATAATATATTCGTTAGAGCAATTATCCCGGGGGTCAAGGTTATCTATAGAGTCTGGAATTTGGATTTCGTGTATGATATTCTCTGAATTATAAATATTTGTTTCATCTGACAATATCGTAAGTTTATTATTCCGATAATCTATTAGAGAATTAAATTTTAAAAGAAAATCAAATTGTCAAATTGAATTGGAAAGTTGTCTTTGATGGCGTGAAAAGTATGCGAATATAAATTATTTCCTACATTAGGGTTAATTTTTGTGTAAAATAGCATTTTATTAGGTTCTAGTATATTATTACGCCTTTTAAAATAATTTGATCGTCGAAAAATTGAGCAAAGTTTTCTTTAAGCGTGGATAATTTAATTAGAGAGATATCAGCGCCGGTATTGATTAAGAAATTGCAAGTATTTTTTATTGTTTCACTTGCGTGCAAAGAGACGTATGTTGTTGTATTTGGATTAATTATTGAGATTCGGTCTCAATTTGGTGGATACCCCTAGTAATGACCGCAGGTTAACGGGGGCTGTTCGAGTTTAAACAATTTTGTTGGTTGGATATTCCAGAATTTCCTTGAGAATATTAAAATTAGAATACCTATTATTTGAGCTGTAATTTCGATTTGGATCTCGATTATTATTAGTATGGCAATTGAAAGGTGAACGAGAATGCGTGCTGTAATTGTTTTGATGATGTTTATTATTATTGAATTCGCGTTTTCTACATTCTTCGATTAAATGACCCAAATTTTTTTGATTTTGCAAGAAGTGTCTTACATTTGTTTGATTTTGAGTAGTGCTTAACATTACTGTTATTTTTCCTAAACCTACAATTAATCGTTGTATGTCTTGATTTATTACAGGTTAAACACAGTCTAGTCCATGAATTATTTACAATTTGATATTTATGAATTTCGATTTTAATTCATGTTCCTCATTTAGTGCGATAGATCTCTCTGTCTAATGTGTCTGGATTTTGAGAATTTACTATGATATTAAGATCTTTATTTAGACCTGTTATAAAAACATTTAAAGCTTCATTTTTAATAAAAAAAAATAACACAAGCTTCCCGTGCCACAGTAGGAAGGCTATAATCAGAGCATTTATAAGCTGTACATAACAATTTTCTATTTTACTAGAATATGAGATAACATTTTTATCCGGATTTTGTTTACAAGATGTTAGTTCTAATTGCCTTTAACCTATCATACGTTTTTCTGAATAAATTTCTAAAATACAATGTTTTTAAATCTTCCCATTTATTAAAATCACGATTTCGAATCATAGCTTTAGCATTGTTAGTAATCTTAGAAAGAATTATTGCAAATAAAATATCTTTGCAGTCTGGATCTAATGAGCATTTTCTCGGCTAATTCTATTGAAAGAGACATTTTTTCTTCAGAACTACTAGATACAAAATTTTCTTCTCCAAAAAATTCACTAAGATTAGGATATGATATAAAACTTATAGACTTACACTTCCAGAGAAATACAAGCTTACTGTCCCATATTTTGCTTTGCTTCGGATTATGACTTTATTGAAATATAAGTTCCTGTGGCTGCAATTAAGGAACTTGATTCTGGATACTGGTCTTGACTTCCTTGAACGAGTCCAAGTTACTCGAAGACGGACCTGTTGGGTTTTTCTTTGTTTCGGATGGCTTGATTTTGTTTTTTAAAAAGTTTTTATACACTTGCGCTATTCAGCCTGTTCTAAATGTTTGTGACTTTTCATTAAATCTTGAGTATTCACGTTATCATCATCACCAGAAAAAACTAAATATCTTGAGCAAGCTTCTGACATAACAAACTCTTCAAGCACTTTGATCACTAGTTTTTCCATCACAATTTCACAATTTCCTAAACTAAACCTTCTTGAGATATAGATAAGTAAAAATCTCTTTCAGCTTCTGCCACTGATATTTCTTTCAAAACTGTTGAATTTTGAACAATTTTTTAGACTTACTATAAAAGGCTAACTTTATCAACTCACGC
Source organism: Kuschelorhynchus macadamiae (assembly GCA_030620095.1). NCBI lineage: Eukaryota > Metazoa > Arthropoda > Insecta > Coleoptera > Curculionidae > Kuschelorhynchus > Kuschelorhynchus macadamiae. The sequence goes on from JAUTXW010005413.1 coordinate 101,767, forward strand.
ACAAAATCTAACAAATCAATTTTTTTTAATAGTCAACACACAACGATACTGCCTTTCAATAATCTTCTGAAAGTTCGGAATAAAATGAAGAACTTATCATTTGATGCTCATTAACTTCCTATAGTAATTTGCTGAATTCACTATGCAATTTCTGAACTGTTGATGTTAATTCGTTATGTTCAGTACTAAATGCCATATTAAGCTTAAGTAGTGATTATTTATATTTAATGTTTCCGCTAGGCTACTATTTTAAGAGAGGGTATAACCTTCTGCGGCCGGGCTAAGTTAACGAATTCGATTAAATAATTTTCAATATTAAGGAGGAGGAGGAGGGACTTCTTAAATAACTACTCATGGATACTATATAAATCTAGTATGTTATTTTAGAAGCTTATTTTTTTGGATGTTTTTTTTTTAAATATCACATTTTATGGGATAGCAAGTTACTCATTTACAAAGGTTTGATAATTAAAGTGTCTAAAATCACAATAGGTTATTAACTTTGATCTAAAGTTATATTATTTAATGCATAAGTCACAAAACATTAACCTAAGGTCGGAAATCTGTACAGCGTCAATAACCCCGTCCCTCCGAATAATATCCTTATCCGACAGAAAAATGAGGTCTATCAAGGACCCGATGCCACTGGACACAGTTGTCGGTTCATTAATACCTTGGGTAAAATTTTAATTATCCAAACTTTCAGACGCAGGTTTGCTTACCAACGATAAAGCACTTTCAAAAGATTCAATAGCCAAATGTGTATTTGTCCCTGGGGTCTATAAAATACAGCTATAGCAATGGTTATATAATTGACTTTAAACTTAAACCATAATTGTTCAATATGAGAGTTTTCCAGGCCAAAGTTTAATAAACCAATTTTTAGCTTAGTACTTACATACCCAGCCACTCCTCCTACATATCAGACAGGTCGGTCAAGTTAGCCCCCCTCCCCCATAACGAATTTTTATACGAACACTTTAAGGTTCTTTTGCACTCTTTTTACACCGTTTTGCACCATAAAATTTTAATTTTGCACCCTCTTTCCTGACTAAATACTGACTTGTCTTACTGAATGGGGCATTTTTTCCGTGCACCGCCCCCCCATTTGACAAATTTACATTTGCTAGGCATCATATTATTCGGTGAGTTTGGCACCACAAAGTTTAAGCTTTGCACTCCTTCTTTAGCCACTTTACAAATACCTGAAATTTGAAACTTAGCACCCCCCCCCCCCCACTTGATAAATTTACTTTTGCGACTCATCATATTATTCGGTAAGTTTTACACCACAAATTTTAAGTTTTGCAACCCTTCTTTAGACACAAGATATTCAAATATCTAAAACTTGAAACCTAGCCCCCCCCCACTTGACAAATTTATATTTGCGACCCAGCATATTATTCGGTGAGTTTTTAAAATGTCTGTCGTTATATATTGTCCTGTACTTTTTTCAACGCTGTTATATAGCTTTACTTGCTTGTGTGTCTGTCTTTACCACTGGCTAGCCAGGGGGGCAAAGGGTAAGCTGGTTTCCCCCAGACCCGTTCCAAATTTTTATATACTTTATATAGTACAATTTTGAATTAAAAATATATTTTATATAGCATAAACGGGGACGTCATTTGCGCGGAACTTTTTTTAGCAGCAATTGGTTTTTCTTTTCATGCTCTCCCCAATAACAAGGGTTTAAAGAACACGAGAGAAAAAATATTCAACCGAAAGTTAAAGAAACTAACGGTAAAAACGGCAAAGAAGATTTTTTAGAACCCTGCCCCCCCAAAAAAAATTTTTTTGGCTACGACAGTTATCTTTACTTACCGGATACATTCACTGCCAAGGCGGCTATAGCAAACCCCTGATTATTGTTAGTTTATTTTGTAAGACTTTTGTAATGATTTCTATCTTGCTGTAAGTGTATTATTTATAGATTATTTTGTAATCCGCGTACAGACTTATTAAATGTTATAAAAATAAATAAATATATGCATTCATATTACCTAATGTTTAAACCAATTTTTAAACTTATTTACTTTCGATTTTTTACCGTATTTCAAAACAGCAAAAAAGTCAGCACCAGTATCCCACCTGAGTTCCGAAAGATGAAAACTCTACTACTAAATCTAAGTTTTCACTATTCAGAACTCCTCTGCTTGGGCACTGGGTGCTGAAATTTTAATCGCCTAATAAATCCTTGCATCAACAGAATCATTTTGACTTAGCAGGCAGTCTTGGGAAAGTAATTAAACCAACAATTTACTAAATGCCAGTTTTAACAAAATAATTACATCAGGTATGTATATTACTTTAACTAAGCATCTTTAAATTATTAGTTTCTCGTATTTTTGACAAAGGAAGGCTGCATCCACCCTGAGCCTTACTGAGGCACAATCTCTCACTTTGTCGACAATGCACACAAATAACCACACCTATATCGCGTTTTTTTCGGCGCAACGTGCACTCAAGACTGGATATAAAACTGTGCGTTGGAAATAGGGATGTCAATAACCGGTGGTTAAAACCGAAAAACCGGTGTTTCTTATTCGGTTAACCGGTTATAATCGTTTATTTTTTGCCTTCAGTTATAACCGGCTTTTGTTTACAGACACCCAATAACTGGTAAAAAACACCGAAACATTTTTATTCAATCAAAAAAATGTATTTCAAATATAGAATAATTCGAATACGTAGGAACAATCAGTGCACATTACTAGTATGTATAACACAGTGAACGTTGTCAGAGCAAACATAACCTAAATTTCGTTTTATTTTATGAAGGTTTTGTACTTGTTTATGTATAGACTTTCTATAAACAAGGGTTTTGTTTTATAGTGATTACTTAAGTATAAAGCCTGGTTTATAGATTGAAAAAGTTTTGAGTAATGCAATTTGGTCTTGCTTGTTTTTAAGTTTATGGGCTTTTTTTTATTTGCTGAAAGTGAATAATCAAAATCATTGTAATGATGCCTAGTAAAGAACGGGCAATGTGGACATATTAATGTGTGCCGCAGCTATAAAGTTATTGAAAAGAAGGTGGCGAGTTCTCAAAACTCCTACCAGTATTATCCAAAAATTAAATACAATAACCCCAATCAGTTTTTTTTTAATGAACGAGGATGTTATGTGTATATATTAATGTCAAATTTATTACGAAGGACGACCGTTTTGAAAGGCTCTTTTAAATCCAGCAATTTCATTAGTTGCAGCTTAAAGCAAAAGCCGATTTACGCTAGTTGCTTCCGTCAAAGTTAAAGATCACCAGGGAAGAGGAAACCCAAACTGATAAAATGTAGCTTAACAACTCCTTTTTTATTTGTAGCAAATTGTTATTCATTTGTTTTGTTATTGTTACTCAATCTATTAAATGGCTATTAGTGATTAAGAGCTCAAAGTGAGCTAGAAATTTACTTGCTGTCTAGCGAGAGCGGGAATTTCACTTTGTACACGGAATACACACATAATTTTTTGGGAAAATATTTATATAAATTGAAAATTAAATTACTGTAAGGGTTTTTATGAACCGAGTAAAAAAATGTTACTGGGTCGATTAAAAATCATATCTACTGTTTATGTATGTGAACGTTTTTAATTTTATTATCATTTGTTTTGTATTTAATTAACTTATTTACGTTTTCATTCTTTAATATATTTTTTGAAATAATTATTCTGGTGTTATTAAAAAAATAACCGAACAACCGGTTAACCGGAAAACCGGTGTTTTGTATCAATTATAACCGAGCAGTTATTCTTGGTAGTAAAATAACCGTTTAACAGAAAAACCGGTGTTTTAAAAAATTTTGACATCCCTTGTTGGAAATGGTTCTAAAATAATCTTGAGCTCCTTAAGCCGGTGTCCCATGCTTCCAAATTCCGATAATACGATAGTACGAAAGAGATGTTATTGGTCAAAATATTTTGGCGCCATTTTCCGTCCGAATATTTGAAGGATTGATCCGATGTCGTATACACTTAAAATATTTTTAACATTTTCCGATATCGGATGTGTGTTAACCTCACTTTCTAAAAAAGTTTTGTTTGTTTGGGTTATTGTTTCGTGTTTGGAATTTTAATTACATATTTAAAAATGAATGTGCAACGGTAACGACTAGCAACTAGCAGGGCATCAATATAGAGGAAATATTAACAACGTGTTGCTTTTATCCCTGCTATACGTGCTAAAAGTTAAAAATTCTGAAAAAAAAACGTCGAAGATTCTGGGTACGGGACATTTTTAAAAACAGGAGAAGGCAGAGGTTTTATGATAATTTGTTAGAAGAAATGAGAATCACGGACCAAGAAAAATATTTCAATTATCTCAGAATATCTAGTGATACTTTCCAAGAATACTTCAAATTGTGGGAGCAAGGCTATTAAACCTCTTGGGAAGCGTCTTCGTTTTCAAAATCCATTTTATACTTAATGTAGATTAGAAAATATAAGTTTTAACCCTTTCTTAAATTATTGGCAATATTGACATCATGCATCTCTTGTTTAAAAAAAAACATCAAACGTCATTTGAGTATTTCGGATACGGAATTTATGGGACTTGAACAATTTTTGCGTACGAAACCTGAACAATTTTCGGACAATGGACGTCGTATAGCCAATGCATAGGACGCCAGCTTTACTCTTTGGAAGATTGCACAGAACTTTTAGCACACTCTTAACGACTTGTTCACTCAATACTGGCAATAACGTAATTGTTCAAACATTTATCGCTTTTAATTTCAAGGACTTCCTGAATTCTGTGACGTCACCATTGACGCATTGGCGAGAAAAGTATGTCACAATTAGAAGTTTGTCATGGGCACACTCTTAGACAAGGAAAGAGAGGGGACGGATAACGCCAGCTGTTTTACTGAAGGCCAACTGGCACCACGCATGTTTGCTCAGTGGCGTATCACATGATTGATATTAGAAATAAATGTACATTCTTTGTGATCTAACTTATTTAGCGTTTTGGTTCACCGACGCATATATGAAAAGAGGTGATAAGTAAGAGGACTTTAGACGAAAATGCAATTTATTTTCTATCAAAATGAAAACCATGTGCAAAATTAAAATCTGCTTAAACTTTTACCGAGCGCCTGTTAGCTTTAAATTTTTGTAATGTAAATTATCTTGGAAAAATTAGTATTTCGCTATTCTGCTTTTTATGTATTTATGGACCTTCTTAATACTGAAATAAAACTAGGTATATAATTTAATTACGTTATATTTTATTTCATATAGCTGAAATATTTTACAGGGTTTCTACATACTAAATACAATTACAAAAAACTTAAAACTAAAAAAATTATATACATTATTATAAATACTAAAGCTAAACCAATACAATAAATGTTATTGTCCCTTAAACAAAATTAGCTTGGTATATTGACTTCTGATGGGGCCTACTACTTCAGATTGCCTTTTACTTATAAAATGCAAACGAATATTTAAATACTGTAAAATGATAGATTCCATCAAAAAATATAAGTGGTTTGTAGTACCTTCTGATGCATGTTCTTTTAAATAATTAAAATATTTTGATTGTATGCAGCTAAACATAATTTTGCTTTTTAAGATACTTAAAAAATTCTTCTTTTTGATATCGTGCTCATAAATTCGCAAAAAATGTTCGCTTAATTTACAAATTTCTATTACGTCTTTAGAGGGATATGTTAATCCACCTCGATTTTTTTGGGAAATTAAGGAGTTTAAATAATTTTCTTTTTCCCCAATTAAAGATTCTATGCACATTTCACATTTAATTAATGATTGTAACCTACGTGATACAAAACCCCCTATATAAATTATAATTTCTTTTGAACATTTACTAATTACATGGGTATTCATTATATATTCATGATCTTCCCAAATGCTTTGCAACATTGGATACTTTTCAGATACCTCTGGGAGAAAATCAGGTGGTGCAATATTGAGTTCTGGTTTTTCAAACCTGCTTGATCCCACTAGTATAGGTATGTCATCTAAGGGAATACAATTCCCCATTCCCCCTTCACGAATTTCTGCTCGGACTAAAAGTCGTTTGTAAGCAGCCGTAAATTGTCTACAGGTAGGAGTCTCTGGATGGATATCTTCCAGGGTACTACTTGATGTAGAAGTTACTGCTGATGTGGAGGCAGTATTCTGAATATTTTGTTCATGAGATCTCTTTGTTGTCTGCAACAATTTGATTTGTAAAATTTTTAGTACTGTACAGTCAAATAATATGCAGTACACCAATTAGTAACATTTTTTCCAACCAAAATATATAAAATGGTAATCAAGTCTCATTAATATTTCTTTAAAAAATGTGTGTTATATAAATGTTATAGTAGTTTTTTGTGCCACTTTAACTCAACATTTGGTTTATAATAGGTTTATATCTTGAACATCTATAAATAGTTATGATTTGTAATTAGCATACTTTATATATCACTTTAGGCATAAATAACTAGATGGTTTAGAAATTGTGGTTTAAAGGCATATATATTGTTTTATCAATCAAATATACTCCAATTTCCATATCAGAGAGGTATTACTGTGTAACTGTTTAAACATGAACAATTATTAAATTTTGCCTACCATTAAAGAGAAATTAACTATAGTAATAGTAAATAACAATAAATATTATATTAAATACCTTATAAATTATATAATAAAGTAAAAAAAATATAGCAATTACTTCTACTAATCAAACAATGTTATTTGGATAGTTACAAAAACTATACTTTACCTTTTTTGGTTGCATATATTTGGGCAGTTCTGGAAATATTGTCGGTACGGCTTCATCCAAAAGACAATTTCTTTCGCCAATGCGATAAAAGAATTTTTTTTGAAAATGCTTGGAACAAAGTCTGTGATTCTTTGTTGGAGACCAGCCTGCAAGTTTCAGATTCTGAACCCAAAGTTCTCGCCTTACCATGATTTGTAGGAAATCTTAAAAAAAAACTTATGTGAAATTTCAAAAGAATATGTTTTATTATCAAAATAAACCAATTTTCCTATTGCAGAACTAATAGTAATTAGATAAAATAATATTAAACAAAGTTAATAATAACAATATTAACATTATGGTTAAAAAAATATAGTAATAAACAATTTTTCATAAGCGTAATTATTAAAATATATATGAACGCCACCACTGCTCAAATGACATTTACTCGAGGAGATTAACCCAATTATGAATACTTAATTAGGTAATCATCAATGAAAATAGTCATGTTTATGTCCCACACTGCGCAGTATCGTGAAATCAGTCAGCTGTTAGATCATATTAAAATATTATACCAAATAACTACTTAGAACATGAGATAAATGGTTTTTTAAATGCAATTGAGAAATTCCTTTATTATTTCTCACCTGTGAAACGTAACTTCAGGTTCCTTTCTGTCACTCCGACTTTTACAGTTGTAAGCACAACAAACCACCATTTTTCTAACACAAAATTTATAGTTTTTAACACACTTTCCGCTGAATAATCCACAAAAGAAACTGTGGTGACACCTCGATTGTCTGGCACCATAAAATGGTGTCCTAATGAATTTCTGCTTCAATTTGCGCCAGCGCCGTAAACGGGTGTTACGCGTCCTCTCTCTTTCCTTGTCTAAGGGCACACTCATCCTCAGTGAAGCAAGTGGCAAAATATTTGATTTGGCTCATAGATGGGGAATCAGTATCGAATTTAAGGATACTACACTTACACGAATAATGTGATATTGTCACTTTATTAAAAATAATTTAAAGAAAAATAAAACTTGTCCTCTTTTAAATACGTGTTTTGCGTAACGTAAGCCTATAACAAGGGTGCAAAACATGAAATCCTAAAGAATTTGAATTCTTCCCAGCTTTGTTGCTAATTTATACAGAATCTTCTATATCAACTGGGATAATAAGTGGTAATAATTTATGATTTCTGTCACACCGCAACGTCGGATTATTACGTACATGGTGGATGGGTGGGAATAGGTAGGTCTGCATTAAAGTTTACAGGCCTTGGGTCTGCAATGTGTTTCGTTAACCTAGTGGTTGCCATATTGATACAGTGGTTGCCATAGTGACATAGACGCCACTAATTGCGACGTTGCCGGTCCATTCCAAAAATGATGAAAACTATAATAAAGTGGAAATTCCTTCACTAAATAGTATACAATGTACACATAATGTACGGCCTTGCTTCTGTTAACTAATAAATATGTTTTTAAAGTTTAATTATTCGTTAAGAATATCAAAAGTTTTTCTCTACCGACAAAGTTGAAATCCAGAAAGTACATACCCCTCTTCACCCCTTATGTTACTTTAGTTGGATACAAACAAATTCTTGTTAATTTTATCTAGTTCAATGTTCGAAGTTAAAAACCTAGAAGGGTGATTTTTACGATTGCATACTTTCTTTTTATGAGAGAAGTAAAAATGTGAAAAACCCGGTGCTTTGAGTATGTAACTTTTACTAACACGTACCTATTTATGAAATACCTTTAATTCAACCACACTCGTAACAATTTTTTGACTGATATTCTGCCAATATTCCAACCGGTCAAAAATATCCTGTCACTATTAAAACATTATCTGGATTCTGTGACGTCATCACTGATCAATTAAAGGGAAAAGTGCGGCATAATCAGAAGTTTGCCATGGTGGCCTTGGCAGTGAATGTATCCACTAAGTAAAGAGCACTGTCGTAGCCAGAAACATTTTTGGGGGGGGAGGGATCTAATAAAACTTCTTTGTCGGTTTTACCATTAGTTTCTTTAACTTCCCCAAACCCTTGTTATTTGGGAGAGAACGAAAGGAAAAACCAACTGCTGCTGAAAAAAAAGTCCTGCGCTTTTGTTGACTTTATAAAGTATGTTTTTAATACAAAATTGTACTATATAGTATATTAAAATTTGGAGCGAGTCTGAGAGGAGAGCTTTCCCTTTGCCCACCCCTGGCTAGCCAGTGGTACATACAGAAACACAATCAAGTAAAGTTAAATAAGAGCGTTTAAAAACGTACAAGACAAACGACAAGGAACAAACGTTTTTACTGTTTTTAATACGCATGCAATAAAAAAAAAACACCATCGTGCAATACTTATTAATTCAAAATTAAACACGTAATATTTAGTTATAGTTCTAACTTCCAAGTCCTGTGCAGTTCTTTGTCTTTTACACGACACTTGCGTCTGATCGTGCACTTCAATAAACCACTTTTGAATACGCTTTTTGCATAACGTATTTTCGTTCATAGATTTAAACCACATTACTGTTGCCAACTTGCATAATACGCGTTTGGAGGATTGTAGAGAAGACTTAAAAGTTTGTGGAAATGTTAACTCGTCAAGTAGGAGGGCTAAGTGCAAAGTGTATCGTTCTTATAGAAGAGGTGGCAAAACTTAAAATGTGTGGTGTAAACCGTGCTGGGTTGCAAATATAAATTTGTCAAGTGAGATGGGCTAGGATTCAAGTTTCTAGTATTCGTACAGTTACTATAGGAGGGTCGCAAAACTTAAAAGATGTGATGCAAACAGTGCAGAACTCAGTGATAAATGTGCAGATTCGCAATTGAAAATTAGTCAACGGGGGTGGGGGGCACGGTCAACACGGCCCCACCCAGTAAGACAAGTCAGTATTGACTCAGGAGAGAGGGTGCAAAATTTAAATTTTAAGGTGAAAAAAGAGTGCAAAAGAATCTTAAAATTCTTATATAAAAATTCATTATTTGGAGGGGGCTAACTGTATTACCCTACTTGACAGCTCGAAGAAGAAAACTTCATTCCCAACATGTAATAAGTTGTTTTTTATTTTCGCAGACAAACCCTTCTTTTTAGCCTATATGAGATGAGTCACTATTAACCTCACACTCTGCTTTTAACAGGTCATTTGATATCGCCACTGACTGCCCTTAAGTTTTTTACAGTTTTTAAAAATTTCAGTGTTTCTTAGAAAAAGAAATAAACTCTACTATTATTGGTTTAATACCAGAAGTTTTTCAAAAGACTACGTACGCGTCGTTAGCGATATTTGGGGTGACCGGAATCTGGCAACCATTGTCATTCAAAGAAGAAAACGCAGTAAATATGTAATTTTAAAATTCGGCAAATTAATTATTAAGTAACAGTTTTTAAAACAATTTATTATTCATCTTTTGTTAAATAGGTGCACCGGTACAAGACTAGCAGATGGTTGGTTGGACGCCCGAGCGCGACAGCCTGGAGGCACCGGATGGGTAGGTACGGGTTAGCAGTAGAATAGGCGCCGGAACGTGACAGTGCAGGAGAATCATCTTTAAAGCTATTACTAACGTATTATAGCTTTAACGATGATGCCTTCGCCCTATTATACTTCGGCGCCTAACCTAGTGTTAACCCGGTACTGATCCACCTAGTGTCTCCGCGTTACCGCACTCCGGCGCGAGACCATCTGTTATCATGATATTAATCCGCCTGTGTAACAAAATATCCATAATAAACAGTACCAAAAACTACTACATTGATATAGTGTGTCGAATTTTAATTTTAAATATATTTTCGAATGACAATGTTTCCCAACATGAAACACAAAATCAAGAAAAATTTTCTATTGAAAATTGTAATTTAGTTTGTACGTTCACCAATTTTTTTTTATTTTTAAACATCCGCATGAGCCCCGCTGTTTGCCGCGTCTTGGTTATTGTTTTTTTATTGTTGGCATAAAAAAAATTGTATTTTAGAAAGCGGATTGCGTTTAGGTTAGCCTTAGTTAGGTTCTTTTTTTTTGGGATGATGTAAAAAAGCGTATCTATGTGTTTCTTTATAATCTATAATATAATTTATTTATAATATAATCTCACCTAAACAACACCATAAATAAATATAACACAAAACAGTCAAGTTAACTGCAAAGAAACTCACCGGTTGCAGCGAAATCCGCGAAAATAAAAGTAAACAACCACCGCAAACTGAACGACACGTGGGTGTAGTGTACTGCGCCTGCAATTCACCGAGAGCGTTGTATGGCGCTGGGCTCGACGGCATCACGTACGCGTTGTCACGGCAACATAGTAGGAAAATCGTAAACTAAACATAGCACCTCCAGCAAAGTCAAAGCGGTTTGCGCCACTGTTATAGTTGTTATAATAAAGTTCGATTGAAAGTTTTAAAAAGACATGCCGCCAACGGTCAAGTAAAATATTTATTCGAGATGTACAGTTTATTTTTTACCAATTAGGTTAATAAATGAATGTAAAAACTAAAATTTTAAGAGATATATAATAAATATAGTTAGATGTTTGCTTGTTTATTTTTCCTGGTGAAGTAGCACTTCACTGATTTATTGCCTTCTTTAAATATAGTTTTTTATTCTGTTTTACTTATGTAACCGGTAGCTAACACAGTGTAAATTCTATTATTACCCAAAACATTTTTTAAATTGAAGTGTTCCTAAAAAAATTAAAAATAAGCTTTTGAATACAAAAATTAACTTGTAATATATCGTTGAAAAGCTAATTTACGATAAACTGGTCTTATTTAAAATAAGAAAAGTAGGAGTCACTTCCGGTAAAAGCGAAAGTAGCTTTTAATTGTTTTTTCATAGAACGTTTGCCTCTTATGGAGGTATAGAAATTTTTCATATTTCAAATTAACATGTTTAAAACTTAAAAAATGTTGGCTTATACCCTGTCTCCTGTGTCATCCAGTATAGGAAGGTAACTGCTTTTAAATACTACTCAAGGCAATTTTAACTGCTTCATTTTCAAAATACAGGGTGTTGAAGTGATAAATTTGAATTTTATGGTAATGCATTAATTTCATTTCATTGATCACACAAGCTATGCACAAGGTTCATCAGAAAAATCTAAGTAGAACTTGAACTCGGATTGTTATGTTAATTAATAAATATAACAAATTAAAAAATGTGTATCAATAAAAAAATTCAAAATGAATTAACCCATGTTTTTTTGTTATCTCAGCACATTAAATTTTAAATGTGTCCGGTGAAAATAATTCTAATTCTTGTAAAATTAGTTATTAATCTAATATATAAATTTAAAATCAAAGAATTTAAAAACTTTTTGTTTGAATATTATGTTTTTATATATTTTATTTACTACCAATTAAATTAATTTTTTTCCACCCATTTCGATACTAGGGATTCTGCACATCTTAAAAAAAAACACAAAAAATGGGGATTCATTTTCATTTCATTTGACTTCACTACATAAGATAAAATCAATTTCACCAGTAATTTTTAATATTAACGCTAGAGTTCGCATATCTTAAATTCAATTTTAGTTTCATGGAACAGTATCTAACATTTACCGTTTATTTAGTTAGAGAATTAGAGGTTTATCTATTCTGTTTCTTTTGAAGTAAAATACAACTGGGGTTTTTAAAGTTTTTATTAATTACGAAGAAATATACATTTTATAACAAAAAAATAGTGTTGTTGATGTTTATTTGGTAAGTGAAATATTTCAAATTTATAACTACTTATGAAATTTACCTTATTGCACAACTGATAATGTTACTTCCCGATACATTGCATTTTGTATTTGTTTTGGTTAAGGAAGTGTGTTTGCAACCTTAGCATGCCCGTAATAAGCATTTCTGCTAATGAATTCATAAAATCGACTAACTTTTCATAGCGGGCATATTTTTTATGCTAAGTTATTCGTATAGGTAATCATTGGACAATGTAACTGCAATGGCGTACATAAATGCATTCATTTAATTATGTCCTTGCAACTTTCAGTACATTTTTTATCTTACCAATAGGTTGTTTGATTATTATAAATGTATTGATAGTTATGTTAAAGGCTAGAGATTCTGAAGTCTATTTTTCGCGGAATTGATCTTGAAGCTTTATTGATTTTTTGGTAAACTACAGAGTGGGTGCTTACTAATTCCTCCTTTGTTCTGCTGTAAGTAAAATTATTTGAATAGTAGGTACTAATCATGTTGAAAATATTTAAATTAACCGAAACCTTCACTATTTTATTGATATTATATACTTCACTTTTATTAATATTTTAACGTTTTATTTCACTTTTAAACATTACTTTAAATAACAATAAAACCTATATATTGGGAACTTTACCCATGGAATTTGATAAATTTCAAATATACATTTGAAAGATTACCTTTTTTTAATAATATAATATACACAAAAATTTTTGGATGAACCGCTTTTTCAAATTATATCCAAAAAACTAAGGTTTCGGAAGGTTGCACTGAACTTGTTTTTGGCATATCGCTAACTGGCGCCAGTGATGCACCCCCCTTGTTGATTAGTGTTAACGGCACTAGGTAGATTGGTACCTGCTTAGCACCAGGCTATGCGCCATCATTAAAGCCCTAATATAAAAGGCGAATGACAGCAAAGTGCATCAGTGGCAGAAGTCTAAGATTCAGCACAGGGTGGCCAAAAGCGTTACTGTTGGGAGACAAACATGAAAAATTTAAGCTCTATACAATAATGTAAGTTTGGCAACAATATAAAATAGCCTTTCTTCAAATTGTCATATTAAGGAATATGGCACATTGGAATGCAGTGAAAATATCAAATTTCTTTTTGGTTTTTTTTAATAGAAAAAGTGGTTCATCCATTTCTTTTATTTTCTTAAAACAGTTAAATGAAGGTAAACTTTCTATTTTATATTAAAAAATTATCAAATTCCGTGGGTATATTGGTTTACGAGGCCCCTTATAAAGGTGCATTTCTAGGATTCTTAATTTTTTTTCACTGTAACAAATACTCTTTTTTTGTATAGGTACTCACTATATTTTTGACAACAAATAAATATGCATGCTTTAGTAATCTTTTATGACACCTAATCTTGTATTCCGTTTAACCAAACCTAACCATTTGCCCGAGATTTGTACCTTTGTTAAATTCTATTAATAATAAAAAATCTAAAGAACCCTGCATGAACCTTATAGAAAAAGGCTTTTAATAAAATTTTCAGAAAAATTTGATACTGGACAAAATACTCTTGCCCAAAGCCTCAGCATTATAGAGGTCTTGAGGGGGCCAATGTGAGATACAATAAATGAAATTATTAGGTGCATAAAAATAAAGAAAATACTATTTTGGGAATTAAACATTTATTTGTTATTATTAAAGTTAATACTTTTTTATGGTTTATTATTTGATTCTTTGTCTTAGTTATGTTCATTTAAAAATATTTATACATTTTGCGTGACCATTATCTAAACTCCCCAAAAATTATTTTGCCCTAGAACCCTGTGAGACCTTGCTATGCCACTACCACCGAGGGGTAAGATATAATAAAATGGTGCCCCTAGTAAAAAACAGTTTATTTGGCATCTCTACCTTGATTTTCATATCTTCTTCTGTCATTTTTTTTTATTTTTATTTATTTATTTACGGGCTATGCCCAATTTAGTTAACATTTAAGTACAATATAATATGTTGCGTTAAATACAATCTTAAATGTTCATCTAATACATCATCCTTAAAGTTATTAATTAATTTGAAGAGTTTTGAGCTGCCTTTCAAAGTGAGACATACTACCAAAAAAATTTAGTTCCGGATACACATTTGCCAATCTCGGTATACGCGACAAAAAGGTATTTGTTCCATAGTTAGTTCTACTCCGAGTTACTGAAAACGTCGCCGTCAATCTGGTATCTCTAGTGGGGGCACGAAGTCCCACCCGAGACAGAAGATGACTGCAGTCCACACAATAATTAAGAATCTTATACAACATTTTAAGGTCCCTTTTGTCACGCCTGACAGACAGTGGCTCAAGATTGAAAACAGAGTACAAAGTATCATAATCAACAACGTAGTTCTCAGAAAGGGGAATGTTGGATTTATAGCAAAGATAGCGGACAAATTTACGTTGCACCTGTTCGAGAGCTTTTATGTGTACCGTATACTGGGGGCTCCAGACCGAGGAACAGTACTCCAGAAGTGGTCTAACCAAGGCACAGTACAACATTCTAATTGAGGCAACATTATTGAAATCCCTAGTGCACCGCTTAATGAAACCAAGCATTTTCAGAGACCTCGGGACTATCTGTGACAGGTGTGGTATAAATGTCAGAGAAGAATCAAAAGTGACACCCAGATCATCAAATTCAGTCAACGTCTCAAGGTATGTCTTGTCAATATGGTAATTATACCCGATAATAAATAATAAAATAAATAAATGCTTTATTGTCAAAAAAATTTTACAATTTTGTGGACAAAGCTGTTGTAAAAAAAAAATAGTTTACAAACATCAAAATTAGCAAACAAAACAAAACAAAAACACATCATAAATATTATAGAAAAATAATATTTAAATCAAGAATTTAGAATATTAATATAATAGAATCCTAAAAGAAGTACATTAGAAATGTACTTTGTCAGTCGTACATGTTATAAACATTTTCATAAATATAATGTAAAAAAAAATAAAAAAGCAAAGTAAAAAATAAAAAATAAAAAAGTACGAAACAATTAAAAAAAATACATATACAAAATTCGGTAAAAATGGTTGGTAATGGCAACTATCACACTAGGGGTTCATAAGGATAAATTTATGTGTTGTAAAACTCGTTCACGGTGTAGAAGGCGCTTTCCAGTAAGAATGATTTCAAAGCCTTGCGAAATGAAGTCAGAGATATTATGGATTTGATGTTGAATGGCAGGTGATTATGCATTTTTTTTGCATTGTAGATTACTGATGTTTTAATTAACTCTGAGTGTGGGGTTGGAAGATAGAGATCGTGCTCAGTGTTTCTGAGAGGGTAGTTGTGAGAAGGTCTCTCTAATAGAGCAGGTGCATGCTTACGAATTAAGCAAACCGATTCCAAAATGAATAAGCAAGGAAGGGTTAGTATTTTATATCTTTTAAAGAAATCTCGGCAGTGAGTTCTACTGTTAAGTCTCAGTAGGTAACGAACAGCTCTTTTTTGTAGTATAAAAATTCGATCAAATTGAGTCGCACAACATGTACCCCAGAATGGAATAGCATATCTGAGGTGCGACTCAACAAGAGCAAAATAAACAGTTCTAGAGGTAGAAAAGCTTAGCTCCTCGGAAACAGATCTTAACGCAAAGCAAGCAGAACCCAACTTCCTTGATAAAGCGTCGATATGTGGATCCCATTTTAAAGAATCATCTACAAGAAGCCCTAGAAATTTTACAGAGTTTACGACATCAATAGTGGTGCCATTAAGGTCAAAAGGTTGCAGCGTGTTTTTATAAGACAAGACTTTCCTTTTAGAGATGTTCAAACATAGGAGATTAGAATCGCACCAGGATTTAATGGTGATTAGGTCATTAGATACAATCCTATGTAGGTTCGTGACATCTGGGTGGCTCCACGTGAAGCTGGTATCGTCCGCAAAGAGACATATTTTTCCACTAATGTTTAAATTAGCCATGTCGTTTATGAACAGAAGAAACAAGATAGGGCCTAGTACCGAGCCTTGAGGCACTCCATATTCCATTGGCCTACAAGAAGACATCCTGTTGTCAACTTTCACAACTTGATTTCTGTTGCTAAGATATGACTTAAACCAATCGAGAGGAGCCCCTCTAAATCCATAGTACTGCAGCTTGTTAGTTAATATATTATGATTCACACAATCGAAAGCTTTGGAAAAATCACAGAAAATTGTTGCCGTAGCGTGATGGTTGTTTAGGCTGGAGTAAACTCTATTAAGAAGGGAAAACATGGCATCGCTTGTGCATTTGTTACTTAAAAATCCAAATTGATGTTTTGTAAGTATTTCATATCTAGACAGAAATGATAAAAGCCTTTTTTTAACCAGTCTTTCGATGATCTTAGATAGCGTAGGGAGAAGTGCAATTGGGCGATAGTTCGAAGCTTCTTCTGAAACACCTCCTTTGTGAAGAGGTATGATTATTGCAGTTTTAAGGCAGCTTGGAAAAGTACCATTTTGGAAAGACATATTTATCAAAGCAGTCAGATGCTCTAGAGTGCACTCCGGCAGACTTGAATACATTTTTAAAGTAAGCCCATCAATTCCCGAGGAAGATTTATTTTTGATATCATTAATTGTACTGCGAAGTTCTGATAAAACTACTGGTGAAAAGAAGAAACTGTGCAGGTTTACCCTATGATTAGAGAGATATGAAATTGGGTCATTAGATTGAGATACGGATTTAGTCAAATCTTTGGCTACATTTACAAAATAATTGTTTAGGTCCTCAGGAGAGGTAAGGATAGTGTTGGATAAAGGAGTTTTGTTTCTTAAATCATTTACGATAGACCAGGTTTCTTTAGCTACATTTTTGGCGTTAGAAAGTCTATTATTGTAATAAATATCTTTGGCGGCTTTAATAGTCTTATGATAAATTTTTCTGTATGATTTTACATAATTATGAAAAAAGACACTGTCCGAAAATTTCTTTAAATGAGATAGTGACCGCATGTTCTTAGAAGATATACGTAAACCTTTAGTGGACCAGGGTTTACTTCTTTTATTTTTGATAGGCCTAAGAGGAAAAGATTCAGAAGCTATATTAGTTAGAGTTTTTATAAAACGAGAAAATTCAGTGTCGACATCATAAGTGTGAGAGTCCCAGTCAGTTATTTGACATAGGTGTTTGAAATTAATGAAATTTCTAACCGAAAAAATACGGCCTACTTGTCTAGAGGAATTTTTGGCTTTGGATGTAATTGAAAATTTTGTGAAAATTGCTTCATGATCGGAGAAACCTGGACTTAAGACATTACATTCGACGGAGCTAGGATCGAAAGAAGACACAACGTAATCTATAGTACTGGCACTTGTCTTAGTAATTCTGGTTGGTGAGTTGACGTGCATGGCAATTCCTAATGACTCAAAGATGGACTGAAGACATTCCTGAGCAGCACACACACTGGAAAAGTCAATATTGAAATCGCCACATAAGATTAATTTGCTTTTTACAGGAAGGGACTCGAGCAAACTTAGAAGGTTATGGCAGAATAATTGCACATCAGCATCAGGTGTGATAGAAAATTCAAATACTTTTTCAGATAATAAATGATTATACTTTGATACTTCGGAAAAATCTTTGTTTAAAGACATTATCATGGTGCCTCCATGAGTTAAATTAGTTCTATTAAATCTGGCAATTGTGGTATAGTTTTTAATAAAAACAGGCTGATTGATATTTAGCCAGTGCTCAGTGATGGCAATGACTTCTGGAAAATTTAGCTCTTCTAACAAAAGATATAATTCGTCTGTTTTATGTCTTAAGGACTGAATATTAAGAAAAAAAAGATTAAAATTACTATTGGTCAATTTTCTAGAGGGTGCTAGATCCTCTTTTCGCGTCATATTGACTAAAAATTTTTACTTTTTGATGGTGAACCACTAGAATAATATTTACCAGTACTTTCACGAATTTTTTGGAGCCGTAAAATTTTTTCCGAGGAGTAGAAAGATCTATACGCTGCAAGGCCTGAGTCCACTTCAGATGAACCAATCCCATAGGCATCGTGGAAGCGATAATACAACTTGCGCAGGGAGTCCTTGTCACTGGGAAGGCCTTCTGAAGCTAGCAATAATTTAATGCTAGTACTTGTATGCCCCTCAAAACACACACTAGATGGCTGGTCGTGTAGATAAGCAAGAAATAGCCTTAAGGTCTTTAGTAAGGAAGGATCCCTTAATCTGGCTAATATATAGCGACCATTTGCTTTATCCGAATCTTGGGACAGCCGCACTCTTGGTGGAGTCATTGGATCAAACTGCAAAAAATCATCTTTCCTTGCAGTTTTCTCCATGCTTAATTTAGAACCCTCCAGTGCCAATGACCTACAAGCTGCTATGGCCTCCCTGTCAGAGCCAATCATGACTGACTTATCCTCCTCAGGCACAAATGTCACTGGTGATTCCAATAATTGAGGCTTTGGTGGAGACAGCCCCCGGCTCTTTAGGATATCTATATTGACATCTTGATGACTAGAAGATGAGACATTATGGGCTGTGGAAGTGGGCGGCGTTTGGATAAGGGTTGGTGAAACTGAATCATTGGTAGGATCGATTATGGTACCAGGTGGCCACAGACTGATGGGGTTGTGAACTCTTGAGAAACAAACCACTTTACACTTAGAAGCATTAAGCTCCATGCCATTTAGCCTACACCACCCAATGAGCCTATCAAGATCTGCTTGTAAACCCTGGCACTGGTTTGTTGATGATACCTCAACAAAGAATTTCAAGTCATCGGCAAAACAAAGAAAGGTGCTGTTTGAAAAGCAATCTGAAATATCGTTTAGAAATAAATTGAAAAGCAGGGGTCCCAGATGCGGCCCTTGGGGGACACCAGAAGGAATTTTAATTTGCATAGAGTGATTGTTATTTACCTTAATCACTTGGGAACGATTAGAAAAATAGTCAGCAATCCACAGGAGAAGGGTGCCAGAAATTCCATAACTGTACAGCTTGTTCACTAAAACACGATGATGTACCCTGTCAAAGGCCTTGGAGAAGTCGGTGTAGATTGAATGAACCACACCACCTCCCTCCATCGTGCTAGAGAGATAATCGCTGTAAGTAAGCAAATTAAGCTCTGTCGAACGACCAGGACAGAAGCCAAACTGTTGATTCATTAGAACACCATTTAAATGAGTTGTCAAATGCTTGGTAACCAGGCATTCAAACAGTTTTGGTATACAACTCAGGTTACATATGGGTCTGTAATTGGTGATGTCGTCCTTTTTGCCTAACTAACCTTCCAGAATTCTGGAAAAATTCCTGTCTGAAGGGAAGCCCCAAAGATGAAACACAATGGACGTGATAGTACAAAGCTACAATTTCGGAGAAGACGAGGAGGAATGCCATCCGGTCCAGGCCCTTTAAAGATGTTCAGACTATTCAATTCCGTGAAGATATCGGAAATTGGTATTTCGCAATTATGGATATTCAAGTTGCTCAGGGATGTTATTGGTGGAACATTACAGGTTTCATTAGAATAAACAGTCTGAAAGTACTCGGCAAATAAATTGGCCATCTCTACCCCTCCGTACGCTATTTTACCGTCATAAGACACTTGGGAAGGCAGCTCGTTGTCCGTGCGTTTAGTATTAACAAAGTTCCAAAATTTTTTGATATTATGGGTTAAAAGCGATGATTCAGGCATCTTTCAGTTGTATATATTTTTATGTTGTGTTTGACCACGACTTAGCTGTGTGCCCCCCCCCCACGGGCAGCTACAACACTCCTTTTTATCATAGTATAAGGAGACTGAGTTCATAATATTATTTTTCAAAAAATCATCAAAAAAATAATTGAGGAAACATATATAAACTAATGCTTAAATAGTGGACTCAATCTACCAGAAATATTTGTATGTGAAAATGGATCTGTTCTTCCCTCAGGTTTTTTTTTTGTAGAAACATGTTGGTGGAATCACTATAGAAAGGGAATCCAGAGTTTGTAGAAAAATAGCATTTACAATTTCTTTTTAAGTAATGCAAATTGACTTATGAATGCAGCTTCTATTGGACCATTCGGAATCAATCAAAAACCAAATTACTCATTTTCAAAAGAACTGGTTTCAGGTGTCTGTGTCCAATACATAACATAGTGCTTGAACTATTTCCAGAAATTTGGGTCAAAAGTTTAAGTTTTAAGCGTTAATTGAAAATGTCCTTTTGTGAAAATAAAAGTAATGAAAATATTAGGGAAGAAGTTCAAAATTTAATGCCATAATCCATCAATTCCATATTAAGAAGAACTTTGTGAAGTCAAAAAAAGTCATCCAAAATTGAAATGTTTATCATATTTGATTGAGAAGTGTAATATGGAAGGAAACCCTAATAAGAATTATTCACGTTATATTATATATTATTATAATTATAATTTTTTTTTGTTTAAGTAAGCTTCTGAATCCGCTTTCCTTTTGAGTATAATGGTATGAAAAATAATTTTGCTTATTAGTGACCAAAGGTGTCTTTTCACAGGTTTTTCTCAAAATTCATTAAATGCAAGTAAAATTATGAAGAAAATTCAAAAAGTCTTATGTTGAAAACAATTTGTAGATTATGTATTGGACATAGACATTTAAAACCAGCTCAGTTTTGTCAGAAATTATTTTTTTTGTTCCCATCATATCAATAAAGCAGCTATACTTATTTTTCGTTAAAAAATTGACATAAATGTCATTTTCCTACATGTGTTTTTTCTACAAAATTAAAAAAGCATGACTTTCTATAAAACAATCTTCTATATTAAGATGGATTGATCCAAAAAAAAGTTGATATTTCAATACCCTATCTTTTGAGATGTGTCAGGTCGCAAAGCATTAGTTGAGAAAATCACAAAAATCCCTAAAACTTTTTTTTTTTCAGATGGTAGTTTATGCAATTTACTACTTATAAAAACTTTATACAAATATAGTCTCTGTGTTGCCAAATATGTGTGCACCATTTGACTTCATTTGCCAACTTCTTATGGCTATTTGTTAATCCCGGCTTAAACAATAACTGCTATAAACCAGAGCAGATAGAGATCACCATGAGAGTTTATATTGTTCACTATGACTGATACTACAATTTGCAATTATTTACAGTATAAAAATTTGCAAACTAAAACTCCAAAAATGGCATCAAAAGATTTATTGATATATTTATAATTTCATTATTTAATAGCTTTTAAATAGAAACATCTATAAAGAATTAACATATCTAGTGTAATGTAAAAAATGAAATTGAAACTAGGTACTCTCGAATTTTATTTTTTAATGTACCAAATTGCTTCAACCACAAGAAACAATTTTGTGGACTTTTCCACCAAACACATTTCAAGAGATAAAATTTTGAAATCTCTACAACTTTTAAAAAAATCATTCTTCTATAGAACCAACCTATTTTGCTTTATAACAAAAACAATTTATGGCACATTAGGCAATTGTTTTGTATAGAACCAACCCATTTTGCTATATAAATAAAAACAATTTTTGGCACTTTAGACAATTGTTTATAATTATTTTATGAATGTTTTTTTTTTGAAAAATAACATTATTTAGAAGCACTTAAACAACCCACCCAGTCATTTTTCTTATAATATGTCATAAATTATTTTTATACTATTTTCCTGGTTTATTAATGTGAAATTATGATGTCAAACTTGGAATTGAGGCCTGCACAGGATCAGTGATCTGAGCAATGCTCTCTATTACATTTGTTCTCGTGAATAATAATCAAATATAATATAACATGTGATAGGATTATTTTTATCTGTATTATATTTACAAGTGAAAATAAGCTGCAGTTTAAGAGTCTGAAGGATGAGTTGAATGACAAGAGAATATAAAAAATGAAGGAGTTTTTTTTATTAATTCTTAGGCACAGCCTTTAGAATAATTTTATTAATTTCACTCTCATCAACATTTCCCCAGCAATTTAATTCAAAATTATGAAACCACAATGAGTAAAACTATATTTGTCAAAGTTAACAACTCTCTACTTCACTTAGTAGCAAAGTGAACAAACTGATAGAAATACCTTTGTAATAAAAACTAAGGAAAATATTAATTTTTATTGGACCACATTAAGTTACATTAGACATGAATTATATTTTCTATGTTATATTTAGTATACTTTGCAGTCATTGCTAATAACATACATTTGTTTTCACATCAAACTTCAAAAGTTATTGCACTGCTGAACAAAACTTTACTGCTTATTTAATTTTATTAAATATATTACAATTGTTGTTTTGTTTGATTCAGAATACTTAGAAATTAGTTTTTAGGAACAAGTGCAGTTCTAACTTTTCAAGTGCATTCAAATAAGCAACAAAAATGTTTACTTTCTAGATGTCTTATATATACATGCTGCATATATTAATATTCACCAGTGTCAGTCACTAGCTACTAAGCTAAAGATTTTATAAGGTACTGACTTTAATTTTAAGTATGTATATGTCAGAGTATATGTATCTGTCAGAGTCACACCCTGCACAACCTTATTAGACCAGGGTAGGTGTTTCATTGTTGAAGTGTAAGTTCCTATATATGGATAATATAAAAGCCAAAACCAAAAATGTTACATGAAATCTTGAAAACCTAAATTCCAACTTTGCATCCCGTTTGTCAAAAATTAGTAGGACTTTAGAGAACTTTTAACATTCAATTTTTAGATAGATTGAGAGGCAACCGTTTATCATAAAGTTTGTGCAGTTTGTATTACAATTTTTAATTAAAAAATTGATTAATTTCATATAAGGTTTGTGCTGGGTCCTTTTTCACAATTTTTCTTTTAACAATTTTATTAAATTTTGTTTTTTAAACTTTTGTCAGATTTTAATAAAAATCATTTAATCTCAATAGCTCTCTTGTTTCATCTGGTAAAAAATGGTGAATACTCGTCGTTCGGAGTCGCACCCTGCACAACCTCACCGGACTAGGGTAGGTGTTTCATTGTTGAAGTGTAAGTTCCCATATGGGTAATATAAAACCATTCAAATTTTAAATATTAGAAAGTATGGTAAATTTATTTTTATAGGAAATTATTAAGTTTTATAAAATTTAATTAGGTACATAGGCTTCATTGGTAGCCACTTACTCTCTTCAATTAAAGAATATTAATGAGTAAACCAACATTGTTGTTTGTTTACATTTGATGCTGTCAAGATAAAAATTAAATTTTACTGAAAAATATTCATTTAAATGTTAAAATATTGGTTTAAGCTGCAGCTGAATTCGACTTTACATTAATAAAGCTTTAATTTTGCCCAAAAATATTGCCAATTACACATATAAAATTGGATTACATCTTCTATACTCAACTTTGAATAAACTCATAAGGCACTACTATACTTTATTATGGCATTTTAGTTTCCGAAATGTACTTTAAAGGAGGACCAGATTCCACTGAATCGATAAAGATTCTGATATGGAAGAAGAATAATAAAAATGTTGGGTTTTCAATATAAAAAGGACTGTAATTGTAGATTTTTATGCGAGTTGCCACATATAGCAAGTCAGCGTATCCAGTTTTTAAAGAAATACACGGAAAATGTTAATTCAAAATTTAGGAAAGTGGTATTTTTGGATGAGACTTGGATATTTTCTAATGGAAGTGGTTCGAAATCTTGGCAGGACGAGTCTGTAAAAAGTGTCAAGAGAAAAAAGGGATGTGGGACAGGAAAACGGTTCATCATTTTGCATGCAGGTTCTTCAACAAGATTTCTCCCAGGTGCAAGTTTACTGTTTTCTTCAACATCCAAAAGTATGGACTATCATGATCATATGAACTGTGAACTGTTTGAAAAGTGGTTAAAAGAACAACTGATTCCAAATTTAGATGCTCCATTTTTGATCATTCTGGACAATGCATCTTATCATTCAAGAATCTTAAATAAACAACCTACTTCATCCTGGAAGAAAAGTGATATTTATGACTGGCTAATAAAACAAAAACAAAATCCTTTACCCAATATGCTGAAACTAGAACTTTTTTTAATGGCAAAATCTATTAAAAAACCAACAATATATGCCGTAGATGAAATATTACGGGAAAATGGACATGGGGTTTTATGACTGTCGCCATACCATTGCCAGTTTAACCCAATAGAATTAATATGGGCTGGGGCAAAATCATATTACGAAAAACATGTAAACGATGGTCTTACATCAGATGAAGTGCAAATTGCTTGGCAAGATTCATTAAATTATATTATGCCGGAGTACTGGAAGAAATCTGTAGAACATACGGAGAAATTAATATGGGATTGGTGGAGTCGAGAATGAGTTCTAGATGTCAAAATAGCACTAATGATCATTGCGCCATTTGAGGACAACTCAGAAGATGAGGACTTTTTAAATGATGATATTTTTTTATTATTATTATTATTATTATTCTTTATATTAGTCTTTGACAGGTATAAATCATAAATTGCATTATGAATATCAATTTTTGCTTAAGTATTTTGCCTTTGGATTTTTTCGTGTACATTTCTTAATCTTCTTTGGAAGTAAATTATGTTTTTTTTTTCATGCACAAGTTTCTGTACATTCCTTATACCGATTCTCAGAGTTTTTGCCACTGGCTCCTGGATATTAGCCAGTGAATTTTAATTTAAAAAAATTTTTATTAGATTTGACACCATTTTTTTGCTTACTTTTTTATAATAATTAGTATAAGTAAATTTTTTTATTAATTATAAGACAAAATTTGATATATAAAAATCGGTAAAATCGCTTTACCAGAAACTCGGGGCTAACGAAAAATACAGGCTATACAGGGTGTCCCAAGACGAACTGCGGCGATCGATTTCTCAGAAAGTAGGCTTTAGAAAAATTTGAAATTTTGGCAGCTAACTAAAGACGTCTACTTCCGGTTATACCGGAAGTAGACGTCAACTTTTTTTTTTTAATTTCATGTATACCTATACCTAATTTTTGAGATACCTGTTTTTGAGATATTTTGAATTTTATGTAAAAAATTACATTTGCAGGTCTAGACATAACTATAAATATCTGCTTATCGAAGTCTATTATTTATTTGCGGTTGGTTTCCTTGTCCAAAAGGGTACACTTTAGTGGTCTGTGCTGATATTTTTATAGTAAATAAATATAGGGTGATCAAAAACTGACATTATAAATATACTTTAAAAAATCGTTAAAAGTTACTTTTTTCAAATGGAAACTCCCAATTTTTATAATTTTATCTTATTTAACACTTAAAATAAGAAACCGTCACTGAACAGCATTAAACAAATATTGGAAAACTATAAAAATGTTGAAACCGTGAAGACAAAAATTAATTAAAGAAAGCCTATTCCCATTATAGTCTAGTCTACACAGGATTTTT
>JAUTXW010005413.1:132500-140340 GCA_030620095.1 Kuschelorhynchus macadamiae
AGAGATGCACAGCCGACTTTAATAACATCAATGCTGTTAAATGGCTCTACTGCGCATTGGTTCGACCTCATCTGGAATATGCATCCAGTGTTTGGTCGCCCCATTATAACCTCCATTGTCAGCGCCTTGAACGTGTGCAACACAAGTTCCTTAAGTACGTCTCTTTTAAAATGCACATTCCCATTCATATGGATGATGAGATCCTTGCCATGCTTAATCTGTCTTCAATCACATCGCGCCATAAACGACATGATCTTGTTGTGTTCTATAATATACTCAACAGCAATGTTGATGTACTTTACCTTCTGTCTAATATTGGTCTCCACGTTTCTCCTAGAGCAACCCGCTCTCAGACTAGTTTTCATGTTCCCGTTCACCGTACAAATTATGGTTTTAATAATTTTATATCTAGGGCATCTAGATTGGCAAACTGCCTTCCTCTAATAGATTTCTTTTCTCGTCCGTCTCCATTTCTTCAAATGTTGGACCACAACTTACCATGAAAGCAAATTTATCCAACACTTATACCCCACGTTTATATATTTATATTCGTGTTTACTATACATGTTTAAATTGTCATTGTATTTTATTATTATATAGGTTAATGATACATTGTATGTTATCTTATTACTTTACTTTTTAATTTTAAATCATTGTAATTGGGCATTAGCCCGTTGAAAAATAAATAAATAAATAAATAAATAAATATATATATTGCCAGGTGTTTGCCATACAGAATAATACAGTGTCATCTGCAAAACTGTTGATAGTACCTTTTGTTTTTAATTGAAGCATATCATTTCCATCCAGCTCTTGTGTTTTAAAGTTTTTAATCTTAAAGGTGTTTTAAAGTTTTTAATAAAGACATCATTGAAAACAGGGTAGTCTGATTTCTGACTCTTTGTACAGCTGATTCAATTTTCGCTTCTAGCGTTGGGGGCACTCTTATTTGGAAACAGTTCTTTTTTACTAATCAAATTTAGAAATGCTTCATCTTCAATGTTCTTTAATAACTTATTTGACCACACGGAAACGATACTGGCACTCTGTAAATAGATTGTCCTCAAAGTATTAAATTAATTGATCTTTAAGTCTTAGTTCAAATATTTTAGTAAAAACTGTCACCAAGAATATGGGTAGATACTTGTTTGTAGTGTCTTTTGCGCCCTTTTTGTAAATAGGAATCAGGAATAATAAGAACATCTTTTAGAGTTTTAATCATAGGAACATTAATGTCATTAATGTCCTTACTCAATTATTAAGAGCATTAATGGCATCCATTACTCGGACAAAGCTTTTTTTGTAATGGTATATATCCGCTTAATGTCACATATGTATATTTAAAGATAGTAATAGAGGCAGGTATAATATAATGGTTGTAACTTTTCCTTAACACAACATGGCTCAGTTGGTTAAAGTTTTTGTGTAGTAAAAAATTAGTGTTCTATAATCCCTATGAAGTGGGTATTTAGCAGAAAATTTGAAAATATGGTGGAAAATATTTGAAAATCATTTGGGGGCTTCTAAGATGAAGATATACAGATATCGCAGCTAGTACATTAAATAGGAGATGACGGGTTTTTCATTTAAGGTGTGTTTGAAGGGAATGGGGATAAAAATATTAAAACACTTAGAACGGTAGTTTAAGGATCAATTTTGTCCAAAAAAGCAGATGACAGGTGAAAGTATAGAACAGTTTGAGACTGATTTAAAACATGAGCTTCGAGTTTGATTCACTTAGGAACAGTTTATTAAAAAATTTGCTTACTAGTCGTGTTACAGATGCGTCTGTATGAGAAAAATTTTGATGATAACTGTTTATGTAGTCTAACATCGGATGATCTTATAAAATTGTGCATATTTGTGGAAAATACACCTGAACAATCGTCACAAATAGGATACAAAATTATAGATAGTGGAATTCCTGTTGAATTAATTCAGACGGATTTGACAAATGCGACACAGTGGAATGGTAAAGCTGGATCTTGTTGCCTTAGTGATGATACAAATGTTAGTCTAGGTAGTTTCTGGTACTACTCAAAGTTGAGAAAAGTGCAAGCCATATCAAAATAAGACTTCTAATATGGTTTATTCTCAGTGTGTCAAAAATCGCGTAAAAAATAATTGTCCCGCATTTAGAAAATGAGGTGCATAATCATATTTCAGTAATGTATTGAAATAATGTACATAACATAAATTTCACTAGTTGGGAAGAATTCAAATTTTTTGTTTATTGATGAGATAAACAATTATTCTAGCAAAAATAATATTTGAATATTGGTATGACTATTAATTATTGTCACAAATTTAACTTTAAATTTTATACATCAGCTATGGCGAACTGCTTATTAATATTTGATATACGCAAATTAAAAATTTGTGAAAATTATTTGATTAAAATTAATATACATCATATAAAAAAAAATATTAACCCTCTAATTGGAAAAAAATGTTTCAACTTTATATACAAAGGTCAGAATTGTATCTTGTATGTTGCTTATCTCAAAAATATCACATGAATTAAAAAAAATTATTCACAGGTTATAGATTTTCCTAGAAAAATGCTATCTTTACTTTCTAATTTAAGATATACCTTAAAAGACTTAGAAAGCAGTGCTATTATTCAAAAAATAGATGAGCCTACTAGTTAGGTCAATTCACTGGCTATTGTCAAAGTTTACTGAATAAAAATATAAGTTGTAGCACTTGAACACGTGACTCGATTTTCCTATTTTTCGCGACCCGCCCTGGCTGGTACATTCTGGGTACTGGTCGGTTCTCTGGAACATACACAGTTGGTCAGGCTCCATGATCGCGCTAGTGTGTTAGTGTCCTATATAGTGAGACAAAAAAATATTTATTTCGTTGACAAATATAAGCCAATATGCCTATATTGCTCTGTAGATGGTTGTAAAAAACATGTTTTATCAATTCCGTCGTTTCGTCTGTCTGTCTATTAGTTCGCGACGTAGCTTAAATACTACTTACCCAATTGACTCCAAATTTTGACCAAAAATTAAGGGTCATATGAGGATGACCTAGTAATATGTTAAAAAAAAAATTGTTAGAGTGGTGTATTATTTGTATTAAGTCTTCTTTATTGTTGCATCCTCAGAAGACATAGATTTTATATCCTGCATGAGACCCATATTATCAGTCTTTTCCTACTCCGTTGGCCTGCAGATATTTCCCAGAATTAACGGCCGCTTGCAGAAAGCTCAATTAAAGTTTAAAATGTTTGCGGAATGTCAAATTTGACAGCAAGTTCCTAGATTTCTGTACGCAGCTTGTCAAATCCGAAAGCTTGATTAAATATTCTAAACAGCAATTAAGTTTTATGCAACTGGCTGTATGTGTCTAAATGGTTTGGTAAAAAAACAATAGACTTTTTTAAACTGTCGACAATTCACTAGTTTATTGTTGCATCCTCAGGACACATAAATTCTATATCCTGCAAGAAACCTATATTTTCAGTCTTCACCTACTACATTGGTCCGCAGTTATTTTCCAGATATTAAGTTTCTAATTGGTTTTCGTTAATGATCCTCTTGTTTTTATGTCAGAGTGGTGTATTATTTGGAGTTAGGATCCAGTAAAAAAAAACAAGACTATTTTTAAATTGTCGATGTTCTGCAACTTTGTTGTTGCATCATCAGGACATATATTGATTTTATATCCTGCATGAAACCCATATTATCGGTCATTACCTACTCTGTTGTTTCGCAGATATTTTCCAGATATTAAGTTTCTAAGTGGTCTTCTTGTTGTCATGTTAAAGTGGTATATTATTTGGGGTTAGGAAATATCCGCGGACCAAGGGAGTTTGTAAAGACTGATAATATGGGTTTCAAATTAAGATGGCAAAACGAAATGGCGGACAAATAAATTTTTTAAAAAATCATCATAAAAAAATTTTGTTCGATTGACTTTTGTAGAAAAATTAAAAGTGCAAATGGGATAAACTGGTACGTAAGTTACGTTGTGGTCGAGCGGAAAGCACTTTTTAAAAATTACGTTACTTTATTTTAAAAAATGAAACAAACGTTCAGAATCGAGGACAGACTAACAGTAACGCAATTTTACATTTTACCTCTCTTTATATGTTTCTCTTATCTAAATTATATAAATGCAACCTAAACAGTATAGGGGACGTAACTCCTCTACCCCTTGATGGGCATATAAACTGAATGTTTTTATGACCTAATTTTATTTGGAACAAATCAAATTTAAATTATTATATTATTATTACTATAAAATAGTCTACAAACTTGTCTTATGGTAATATACAGTGTTAGTCAAAAGTTTAGTATTTTCAATTTTCTGCTTATTTATTTCATTTTGTAAATCATCAAGTTTTTCCAGGTTTATGGACTTCGTTTTCAAAAATCTTATATTACTATAGACAGTTTTGCTTGTAATATTTAAATTAATATTAGGTAAAGGTATATTTAAATATTCATTCTTAGAGTTCTTATAACTCCTAAGTATTATATCATTTATCTTAAGACTACATACAGGGCTTAACTCAATTAAATAAGTCCCGTTTAATAAAATGGTATTTTGATTATTTTTACAATTTTCGGTAGCTGTAATGTCTTTATTTGTTACAACAACCCATTTGCCTTCATCAATATTTTGAATTTCTAGATTTTCTAATTTTACGGAAATTTGCTTGCAGTTCGTGATATTATGTGAATATCTTAATAATTGCATTTCGCATGGTAGTGTTTTAAATACATTCTCAGAGTGAATGTGATTACATAAATATTCATTGTCCGTTACTTTCTTACAAGGATCATTAGAATATCCGAAATTCTTTTCATTTATTATGAGATAATTAAAATTTGGTATTATCATTTTATAATATTCGCCATTAGGTATTGGTATTGGAAATAGATGAAATAAAGTATAATCTTGTTGTTCGACTAAAGGAATTTCTAGCATAAAAGTAACTTCGCTGTTTATTACATAGCCTTTTATCTCTAGAACATTTTCGTATTTAATGATATTTTCTAAAATTGGTTCAAATGGCAATTTCTCTGAATTTAAATGTCTTTTAATCAGATTTATTTCTGTTAATAATTCTTTAGGTTGAATTATAGTATTATGGAAGTTATTTAGTTTAGCAAAAGACATAGCAACTTCTATATTTGCTAATATATCATATATATTTTGAAATAACATATACATTTGTGTTAAAACCATTTGAGTCCGATAATAATCAAAATCGGAGATTTCTTGGATTTCTATTTGGCTTAAAACTTGTATTGTTTGATTTACCCTGCATTCTAGGATATTTTGATTATGAGATATATTCTTAGATATTTCTTGAAAACTTTTAATTGAGTTACTAAGTAGAGTGATTTGTTTATCCATAGATAATTTAATATTATTTTGATTTTGTTTTAATATATTTATTTCGTTATTGCCATTGCATCATCCTCATCTAAATTCCCTGTTATACTTTTTATTATGCTACCTAGTCCATTAATTAAGCCTCTTTTATGCCTAGTTTGTTTAGGAGGTAATATTTCATTAATTTGACGTAATATTTTCTGTTTTTGATTATCAATAATTATATAAGAATTATAATATTCCTTATTATAGTCAGTTTTATTCCGCAAATGTGCTTTTAACATATTATATTTTAAACTTAAAGATTTATATTCTTCTACTATACCTTTTATGTCAAATATTTGTATAAATGTCCAATGATTAGTTGTTTTCTGTGCATGTCCTAATTTGTAGGGTAATATGCCAGGGTTTTGATTTAAGTCGTAATATTTTGGTTTGTCTCCTCGGGCGTAGGACCATCTGTAACAAGAGGTCGTTTTAATTCTTTTACATGTATAATTTCAGTTTTTTTGGGATTTTTAACATTTTGTATTTTTACCCGATTATGTTCAAGTAGTTCTTTTATTATATAAGGTCTGCTGAACTTTGCTTGATTTTTAGTTCTAGGGGATAAGTTTTTATATACCTTTTGATTGAGTTTAAATTCGTAGGGTTTGTCACCTTTTGGGTTAGTTTTTACTAACATGACTTCTTTTTGAGTTTCAGTTTTTTCTGTGACTTTATTATAGATTGCATCTACCTTTTGTTTATGACATACTACATAGTCTAAAAAAAATGTAGCCAATATTAGGTCAAAAGGATCACGAGAGTTTGTGTGTCCTAAAATTAATTCATGTGGTGTATATTTTGTTGTACTATGCTTTGAGCTGTTATATGCTATAACTGCATAGGGTAATAATTCTGAGATTGGTTTAGTTTTATCCTTTTCTTTTAATATTCTTAAATGTTCGATTAGAGTAGAATGATATCTTTCAATTGGGCCACTAGACTCGTGATGGAGGGGAGTTGTAAAGTGAATATTTATTTTTTGAGCTTTTAGTAATTCTTTTACTAATTCATTATTGAACTCAGAGCCATTATCACTAACAATTGTTTCTGGACATCCGAAATATGAAAAATAGTTTATAAGTTTATCGCAAACTGATTTACTATTTTTATCATATACATAGGTTTGTCCATATTTTGAGAATTTATCAAATATTGTAAGACAATTATTTTTTTCAAAAGTAAATGTATCTATATGAATTATTTGAAAAGGTTTGGACGGTGTTTCAGTTTTTACTAAGGGCACATATGATTTCTGTCTACTATATTTTAGAGTTTGACAGGTTATACAGTCATTTATTAATTGAGTAACATCTTGTTTCATTTTATTCCAGTAATAATTCATTTTAAGTCGATCATACGTTTCAGTTATTCCTCTATGATTAGTTTTACTTTGGTGTTGATGGGTTATTAATAAAATTTTTTCATCTTGGTCAGAAATATTATTGACTAGTTTAGTACATCTTATTATTTTAGGTTTCCTAAAATTTTGTATATACACGTTTGTAAATACGGGTATAAGTTCTTCGTTATAAAAATATATACGTTTTTTCGCTGTTCATATAATCACGAATAAATTGTTTAATTATTTCAGGATTCGTTGGTAATTCTACCTTATTAATATAACTTTCTTCAAATGTTTCGAAGTCAACTTTTATCTTTGGGTGAGGTGACCTTTTAATTAAATATTGCAACGATTTATTATTTATTATCTCATCTAGGATATTTAATCCCGGGTTCTCATTATCATTTTGATTACTATGCACCGTATTATCTGAGGTACTTACTGCAGGTCGAACTTGAATGTCAGATAGAATAGTTATCTTTTGTTCATTGTTTTCTTGAATTGCTGATGTCGAGGGCAAGTTATTATCTAAGTTTTGCACTTGATCTAAGTCATGGTTATCTCTATTAGTCACAATAACGTTTTCCGAAAGATTACGCAAGTATTCAACTATGTCATGATCCGCGTCTCCTGGATTGTTTATTACCGAATCATTTTCGTATAAATTTAATTGTATTCTTGATAGGGCGTCGGCATTGCTATTTTGAGTGCCTTTTTTATATATTATTTTATAATCAAATTCTTCTAAACGTAATCTCCATCGAGTTAGTTTTGAATTTACATCTTTTTGATTAAATAGCCATACTAATGGTCTATGATCAACATATATAAAAAATTGCCTTCCGAATAAATAAGGTCGGAAATATTTACATGCCCAAACTACGGCTAAAAGTTCTTTTTCTGTAGTCGAATATCTAGTTTCAGTTTCATTTAAAGTACGCGATTGGTTTGTCATTGGGTATTGTCCCTTGAGATAGAATTGCTCCTAAAGCATAATTACTAGCATCTGTAGTTAATATAAATGGTTTTGTAAAATCAGGATATTGTAATATCGGTGAATTGAGTAATAAGTTTTTACGATGTTCGAACGCATTT